>JAOSBK010000005.1:35012054-35032156 GCA_027568895.1 Erythroxylum shatona | reverse complement strand
AACACTAATTAAAATCAAAAACAAAAATTAAAGCACCACAGTCCCCAATAACAGCGTTAAAATTCTTAATACGTGTCAAATGCACCAAAAAATAAAACATAACTCTGCACAACTAAATTTATAGTAATGTTGAGTAGGGATCGTATTCACAGGAAATGTACATGTAGCTTTTGTAATGAAAGAATTGATGTTTAGGATTTTTTGTATGCAAATAACAAAATAAAGTAAAATTGAGCTAAGGAAAGCAAATCAAATTAAAAAGCATAACATTGAGAAAATTGATGAATGATTTTGGAATCTAGATTTAGTTCAATCTCAACCTACACACAAATAAACATATTTCATTGTCTCATTTTTTTCACACCTCTTTTAGAAACTATTAATCGTAGATTAATAGTAAGCTCTGTTAACTCCGATTTTTCCTTAAGTCGTGTTTAATCAAAATAAGCTCTTTAACTAAATCTAATTATCGAACAACCTAGAACAAGCTCTCTAGATTTAGTAGGACAACTACATTACGAATAAGGAAAACAGATTAATCTAGGCAACAACATAAGCTCGGGTCGTTTAACCTATGTTACGTTATCCCTAATGATTCAACAACATTAATTACCACAATGAATCCAAAACACAACTATTACGTATTGTATTTGAGATTCTAACAATATATAAAAACAATCTAATATAAGCATTCAGATCATCCTTACACAAAGATCGAAATCAATAAGTAAAGAATAATATAAATAATCCCTAGAGAGAGAAAGAGATTCAACAATACACAATGCATAGATGCTCAAATACAATCCTCGGCTTCGATTTCAAGATTAGCGCTCCATAGATTCCAAAGAAGTAAGGTTTCTTCCCCTTCTCGTGTTCCAAAAATGATCCATACCTCTTTTGACCACTCAAATGTCTCTTTATATGAAAAATTAGGTTTATGGGAAGATGCACGATTTGATGCCCGGTCATGCATCCAACCGTGCATCACCAAAACAATGCATCTTTCCAAATTGTGCGCGGCCATGCATGTATGATGAATTGCTCATTTTTTTGCATTTTCTTGTCCCATCTTCACTATAATCCATCTCCGTTTTGTCCACAAAGACAAATGAGTTTGAACATCAAGACAATGACTCAAGAAATGTGCTTTTAATTCATTTTAGCTCTTATGCTTCCAACTTGTACCTAAAACCAATTGTGAACTAAAATGAGTATCTTAAGCATTTCATGATATTAATTGCTAAGTATTAAGAAGTGAATATATAAACTATTAAGCACACATCATAGTATGATACCATGTTATGAAGGAAGGTAGTTTTATATTCATACTTTATATAGATTGATAAATATTTATAATGGTTTAGGAGCAACTAATTACAGAATAATTTCCTATAATCAAGCACAATATTAATCTTAACTAATATAATCATATTTAAATATATTATTTGATTCTATCTAATTTGTGACTCTTCTACTTTCTGCTATATGTGAATTTGAACAGAGGCCTATCATAGGACTCTTGAGAATTATTCAATCTTAAGCAAGCCTTTCTTCGTTAAAAAGTACAATTAATGATTCAATCCTAAGAAGGCCTTTCTTTTTGTAAAGTAACATTCTGGGAATTTAACCAAAGGGAAATTTGTTCAGTCCTCCAAAAGCATCCTCCAGATACAGAAAGTCATTCTCCAAGTTAGAAGCTCTTTCAAAGTATGCAGATTTGCGTTCTTGAACTTAAGAGTTATAGGGAATAAGATAGTCAACTCTCGTTGATTAGTAATCAAGAACATCATCAGGTGATAAGGTGGGATAGAGACATAATCCATATGCAAAGCTTCAGAAGGAAAAATTTCAGGGTGGGACCAGAACAAATTCAACTACGTCTATTTGAAAAAACTCTCTCTTCATATATTGAGAGACAACATAGATTAAGAAAGAAAAAAAGTTCCTTTAGATATTCAAAACCACAACTTTATCGTCAATTGAATTAGTGAAAATCACAAATTCTTGAATATCTACGTTCAACTCTCACCTGCTGAACATGGTTTCTATGCAAATATATACAAAGTAGCTACAACATTGTTTCTCTTCCCTAGCATCACGATTTTCTTATTCTCTCACTTAGCCTTCTGCTCTATAGCCGTTTTTAAGATAGAAAATGTTTCATAAATATCCTCACTTGGATTCAATGAGCGATCCTTCATTATCCTTATATACTTTTCTGCTTCATCAATTTTCCCACAAGAATATAGGCTCCTAATCAAGGACGTATAAGCCAATAATCCAGGAGCAAGTGATCGATACTCCATTTCATAGTAGAGCTTGAGAACTTCCTGCAATTGCCCATGTCTCTCATAACCAGCCATGAGATATGAGTATGTGACCTCGCTGGGCAAGAACCCTTTATCTAACAACCTCGTTAGTATTTCATTTGCTTGCTTCACATCCTCGATCTCTTTTAAGTTTCCTAACATCTCATTGAAAGCTGAAAGTCTAGGAATTAGTCCTCTCTCCATCATTTTCTCACAGTAACCCAAACTTTCTTGCCCTCTTCCTGCTTTAGCACAACCCTCAATAAGAAAGCTAAAAGTCTCGTCATATGGCTTCAAACCAATTTTTTCCATTTCTTGCAACAACTGATTTGCTTCTGTAATTCTTCCTCTTGTAGAATAAGTTCCAATGAATGAAGTACAAACAAATGAATTTGCATTGAATCCTCTCTTAAGCATTTCTTCATACATTTCTAGCGCCAAGTTCAAATCTCCAAGTTTGACTTCAGCGTAAACAAATAAGGAGAAACCAATGACATCTATAATCATATTCTTCTGCAACATCCTTTTCAACAAAGCCATAGCATCCTCGAGACGTCCCTCCTCCAAAATTTGAAACACCAAACCAGTATTAACAATCACTAAAGGAGAACATCTCTTGCCATGAATTCTATCTATCATGTCCACAAAATTCTGCAGCTTCCCCTCCTTGCATAAAGCATTGGTCATACTTGTAATAGTAATCTGATTTGGCGAAACCCTTCTCTGAATCATATGCTCATAGATCTTCCAAACCAGAGCCGTTTTGTGAGATTTCTGAACAACATGAATCAAAGCATTGAAGCTGATTACACTCAAAGAGTACCCATGTTCTCCCAAGTAGCAGCAAACGTCAAAACCAACCTCAAACATTCTCAACTTAGCATATGTCTGGGCCAACAAATCAAACACAAATGGACTTGACAAAACATCATTGTAACTATTAAGCAAGGAATCCACAATTGAAAATTTTGAGGAATCCTGTGAACTCCTTTTCAACATTGATTCAAGTAAAGCTTGAGCATCCATGATCAAGCGGGCATGAACCAATATATGAACCATAACGCAATACGAGCGAATGCCATGCGCAGAGTTCTTACTTTGTGCTGACGAATGAAAAAAGCCCAGAGCCCTTTTCGCATTGAAGGGTTCTTTGAATTTGAGCAGTACCTTTTCAACAAGCAAATCACTGAACTCAACAGAACTGAATTTCCTATTCAAGACATCCCAACTAACCCCTCCATGAAATGAATCACAAATGGCATCAACAATCGCTTCACCTGTAGTTTGATTACCAGTGTGGAAGAACCCAGTAACAGCAGCTAACGGAGGACCCCAACTCAGTGAATGGTCGAAGTTCTTTACTTGTATTGATAGCAAATTAAGTATGCTTTTCCGTGCCAAAGCCATGCTCTCTGGCCTTTCCTTTTGCGAACTTTTAGAAAAACTATGATTGCGTTATTTCAGACAGTCTCAGAATTTTTCATGTGATTTTCCAGGGATTTGGTTATCCTGCAAGCCAAGGAAAAATTGGCAAGACAAAACTAGGAGATTTAACTAATAAACCAAAAGAAAGGCTAAAGATGTATGCATATGGAACCGTTTTCCCGATCATTTCAAAATAGAAAAGACCCTTCGGCTTTCATCTTTTATACTTATAATACGAGAATTTCCACCAGTGGCCTGTTGATAATGATTATTGTATTAATTAGGTAGGCAAAAAGCTAAGGCAACTAAACCACCAAAATTCAAAACAAATTATTAAAAATGACCATAAAATTTTCTAGATGATTAAAAATAATACTATCATTTTGAAAAAGTTCAAAAATAACCTCAAACTCTTATTAAAAAAATACTTATGATTTTTTTTACGAGCTCTAGTCGACATGAATATCCTACATGATAGGATAAATTTTGATCTTCTCTTTACTCAACGTTGTTGTCTGCTATCATTTGTTGCCTGCCTTTGTAGCTAGACGACAACATTTGGCATTTAACCAGCGATGAGCAAATGAAAAGAAACAGCGTTTGGCATTTAACCAAAAGCTGTCGCCTAGCAATGAAGTGAGGCAACAAAAAACAGAGAGCAATAGATGATAATGTTTGGCATAAATTCAAACGATATCATCTAAAATTGGGTGTGGAGTTTAGAACATCCCTAATTGCTTGTTTTTCTTTGTTTGTGGGTATTGAAATTCGTGGTGGGTGTGGTGCACTTCTCATGGTAGTCTTCTCTGTGATTTACAGCATAGTTTGACTTCTCCCTTTTTATCTATGGCTTAAGCACATTTTCTACGATTTGTTTAACAATGTGAAAGAATGTTATATTGTTTTGATACTTTAGTTACTAAATATGTTTATATATGTAGGAGATAAGTGCAATCAGCCATGGACCAATAGTCTATTGTGGTGGATTAGAAATAATATGTGGTCCTCTAATAACTTTTTTTTTATGTCGATATGTTCACTATTATATGCTTTATACGCCTTGTACATTAATGGATATGCAGTCCCCCAAGAATGTATGAATTAGGCGAATAACATTTAAAATTAAATTCACTAATTATTGATTATATATAAACAAAGTCAGTGGCTCTACACTGTAATGTTAACAAGAAAGTCAAAGTTGCTAGATATTTGCAAGTAATAGTAACAAATTAAGAATGTCAAAGTGAAAAGTATTAGCAATCAACAAACAAATAACTAACTAGATACTGTTGCTAAGAACAAATAAGAGTTTTGTAATCAACCTTTACAAGTGAAAGTTCTTCAAAGGCCTTCATATCCTTCTTAGTACTTCAGAAGTGCACGGTTATAGTATAAGTGAGCATTCTGAAAAAAGGAGATGTTATCAATTGGTATCAAAAGATATACACAGCAATTATCACAATATAAAGACTTAAGTGGACTTATTACAAGTAAGATGAAGAATAGAGGAAAATTCATATGCACATAGGCATGAAACATGACAAGAAAACAGTAACAGGGAGTCATATTATAAATTCCATGAACACTTATATAGGATAGTTACAAAATATTTTTTTTTTTAAAAGATCATTCAGTGAGTACAGCCTTCTAATGCAACATTCTGATGTACAATTACTAAACATTGGATGAGATACTTCTCAAAGTCTTAAGGGGTATATTTATAAAGGTTAAATTGTTGTGTTTATGTTAGTATTTGTTAGTATACGTGTTTATATATGTATTTGTATGTGTTTGTATATGTGTTTGCATATAAAATAACTTCTAAATTATTTTATGCTCAGTTACTTTCTGCTTAATTAACATTAGTCAAGATAGCTTGTATATGTGTTTGCATCTAAACTAGCTTCTATATAATTTTGGTCAGTTATTTTATGCTCAATGCTTGTATATATGATTGTATGTGTTTGCTTACAAATTGTTATTTACTTGTCATTTATAGAGTTATTTACTTGTTATTCGTAGGTTATAATGACTCAATATGGAACCTTGAAGTTCTATTATGTTGGATACTTTAAGAAAGATCTCGAGTTAAGTTATTAGGGTGGGTTGAAACTGGAACTTGATTTTGTCATCTATAACAAATTTGTGAGATGACAAAAGGAACGTGGATACTTAAGGCATATTATAAAGTTTTAAATTTTAGATGCAATGAGTCTTTAAGGCTCATTAAATCTAATGAAAGTTGCATTAGGTTAATTAACCTTTCCAAAATAAATGGGACAAATGAGGTGTATCCCACTCACAAACTTGACAATCTGATTAAGGCTCTAAAAGTTTTGGCTATAATAAGTAATAATGAGGGCATTGTGCATGATGAAGTTGATGTAGATATTAATAAAGAAGATAATATTAGTGATGGGGATGTGGGGACTTATGATAATAAAGCTCAAGGTGTCAAAAATCAAGTTGAAGGTGATGATGAAGCTGAAGGTGATAATGAAGTTAAAGGTGATGATGAAGCTGAAAATGATAATGAAGCTGAAGGTTTACACAATACATTTGATTTTCAATCCCATATGGACATCAAACAATAGAGATTGATTATAATTATTATGGAAGTTTCATTGCTAGTGATAAGTATCTTAGTGGAGAGGAACCTAGGGAGCTAATTAAATGACCTAACACAAGTGTTAGACATGAATCAGGTGGTATTAAGCTACATTGGATACTAGGTATAGAATTTGGCAATACTAAAGAGTTTAAAGATGTTGTTGTTGATTACCCAATAGCAATAAGGTTTAATATCCAATGGAAAAAAAGCGAGTCTAAGTAAATTAGAGTTGGATGCTTTGAAGAATGCAAATGGGAACTGTGTGTAGCCTATGATAGTAATGACAAATGTTTCATAATAAAAACATAAAGGTCTGAGCATATATGTTTCACAATAAATTAGCCTAAGATGGTATTAACAAAGCTTTTGGCTAGACACTTCCCGGAAAAGATTCTAGAGAAGCATTACCACTACAAAGATGATTAAAGGATTCAGGGAAACATTGAACATATTTGTGAACTCTAATATGTGCAGGCTATTAAGAGGATGTTAAGGATGGAGCGAACATTAAACTATGCTTGTGAATATTCAAAGTTGTAATATTATATCTATATTTGAAATATGGTAATCTTGGACCAATAATGGAATTGCAATTATTAAGAAATTAAGAAACTTCACTATTTCAGTTTAACAGTTTATACATTTTTTTGGAGCTATGAAAGAAAGATGAAGGCACTTAAGGCTCATACGTAGGGTAGATAGTTGTCTCTTAAAGACTAAGTTTTAAGAGTAACTAATCAGTACAATTGTAAAGGATATAAATAAGGGCACATATCCTATAACGTGGGCAGTTGTTGAAGTTGAAAATGTTGATTCATAAAATTAGTTCTTATCATTCCTTTATGATAATTTGGAGTTGAAAGATAGAGATGGGGTTGCAAAAATTTATTAAATGCAAAAGGTAAACAATTTTTTTCTTTTGTTATTTGTATAATTTGTTATTATAATTCGTTATTTGACATTTATTTTTTGACTTATGTGTCTAAAGATTGATTGTTGAGGAGATGCTTCCAAATACATGTCATTGAATCTGTACCATATATATTTACCATAATTAACACAGATAATGGAGTGGTAAAGACTTGAGGAGACAATTTTGGCATATTCACGGCCAATGTATGTTAAAGAATTAATAAGCAATTAAAGAAACATGATAAACTTAAACTTGGATATTGAGTATCCACAAGAGAGTTAGGCTAGGTCATACCAATCATTTGAGTTAAAAATGTCCCACAATTGATAATAACCTGAGCAAGACTTTTAAATGGTGGATTCTACTAGCAAGAGCCAGACCATTGATCAGTAACCTATAAACGATAAGAACAATGGTGATGAGGAGACATATTGAAATGAGGGTATATGAATATGCATGGAAATCATATGCTACAATATGCTACAATTGAAGTTATGAAGAAGCTAGAAAAAATAAGAAGGATGCAATGTAATAGAGAATTATATGGAACACTAATAGAGCATATAAGGTTAATAAAGGAGATGGAAAGTATATTATGAGACTAAGAAGGGATAATTATTGTAGTTATAAAGTGTGGAAACTATATATTTACTCATACAAAAATTCCATTAATTATATCAATCAATCTAAACAAAAATTGGAGACATTTATGGCTGACTACTACAAAGTGTATGATCAAGTATTATAGCCTATTAGAGGAGTGATCTTTTAGCCATTAAAAGATTTAGAGAAAATCCATCCACCAATTAAAAGGGTGATGCTAGGAAGGACAAAAAAGTCAAAGAAGAGATATAAATGAACTAAAGAAGTACAAGTGCAAGTAAGGTGTTGTAAAAGCGACAATTGCAAAAAAAGTAGGAAATGTAGTGCAATTGGACACAACAGTAGAATATGTAAGTGATTAATAATTTTATCTTTTTAATTTTAATGTAAAATATGAATGTTAATGTTATGTATATTATTTTTCTATGTTAAAACAGGTTCAACTGAAGGGTCTTATGTTAGAAAATTGTCATAAGTAAATGTAACCCAATGATTCTTACAATTACAATGCTACTCATTTCACCCAATTTATGTTTAACAATCTCATATTCAAAGTTACCTGTCAACTACTAATGAATGTCTTCATAGTCAACAAAGCATCAGTATGAGTTGTACTAATTTTAAACTCATATGCATTCATTAGCAAGTTGATAAATTTTAAACTCATATACATTCATTAGCAAGTTAAACAATTTTAAACTTATATGCATTCATTATCAAGTTGATCAATTTTAACTTATGTGCATTCATTAACAAATTCATCAATTTTAAACTCATATGAGTGTTTACTAACAAGTTGGCTTAAAAGTTGGTAGTTCTACAAACACTACTCAAAGGAAATATGAACATGTTGATCCAAGATCTTTTAAATTAAGCTTTTGGATTTAAGGGTAAATCTAGTATAACCAAAAGAGAATTGCAAGCTATTACAAGTAAAAGGAGAGTAACAATTGGGACTAGCAACCAATAAGTTGACAAACTAGAGACTTGACTTAGTGTATCGATATATTTCAATCTATAACAATTGATTTGGTATACTTGTAACAAAATTGTTAATTTGCTTAGAGTATGATTATATATATGATAAATACATACAAGTAGGTTGTATTATATGGTTTATGGTTGTATATATGTTTCCATTAAATTCATCTTTTGCTCCAATTTTTACAAGTTTGATTAAGAAAATTGTGGGTCGAAACATAACTTTTCTATTCATCAGTGATTAGATGGTAATCTAGTAAGCTAGTCATGGAAATTTTATTGTATACTAGAAGTAGATGGTAACCATAGCTAATGATGAAAGTTGGTGTATTTAGTGGCTCATAAAGAAATCCTTACATGGTAAGTATTTATATGCGATAGTCAACTATACTTCAATACCATTTAGCACATAATTTTAAATCTCCGTACTAAACTTGAATACCATCTAGCACATAATTTTATTTCTCTATTTAATAATAAAAAATCATAAGTACATTCATACTAGTCATACTAAAATTTTAATTTTACAACCATATAGAAGATGAATAATTAAAAAAACTAAAATACACCTACAGTTATATAGAATAATATCAACTTTAACTCTTTTTTCTCCCTAGTTAACATTTTAATATCTTGCGTCCTAATTTTCAATTACACATCATCCTCATTGGTCTATATATGCTTCTTCTTTCAACCCCCTTCTTTAATGCAAATGTTTCATTCTTTAACTTTTTTTAACTACATAAATAGCTCTCTTAGGATTGCTTATCGTACCATTGAAAATTTTCACAATTACTAACGAGATAATTGGGACATCCTAAAAATCTTTCCTCAAATAAGCATCAATCCATAAAAGTAAAACAATTTGTTAACATTATTATAATTAAAGCTTTAAGATGATGAGAATCCCATCTATAAAATTATAACAAGATTTTCATAGTCATTAATCAATAACATGATTATTTCAAATATAACCAAGAAAATGATGCTTTCAAGAACATTCTAAAATGCCCATCATTTAGTTAAATATAGGAACATGCACAAAAGTAAATCATTTTGTTTAACATATGACAACTTAAATGATAATAGACTATGATAATCTGGTTTTAATAACCCATTATGAAGTTGATTATAGGATTGAAAGGCAAGATACTCCCAAATTAGACCAAACTCCCATGATGAAATTGCTCCTTATGTAGGTGGAAAGTAAGTAGAAAAATTAAAATCAAACCAAACTCCTATAAAAATATACTGGCCTGCTTAATCATAGAAGTAGTCATTTGTTTAGTACCCTAGATTACTACTAGTAAAGCATAGTCTAACTTGTAAAAATTTACAAGATTTTGTCATCATAAATTGGCAAGGTATTGACAAATCGAGTTCACCTTTTAGAAGTTAGTACTATGTGCAAGTTATGGTTTCTTTGACTATGTTGGATCCATAAGAGCTTAACCGATTTAGTGAATAAGAACTTCATCCCCGTGATAATTTTGAGTTTAAATTCACTACAAATGTTTTCATAATCTACTATCATCGTAAATATAGATAGTCCACTACTTCAAATCTTTGATAAATTTCAACGCAAAAAGACAACATAAATTTGATAAATTCCATAAGCAACTCTATGTCAAATATAATTAAACCGCAAACACAAGACCAACAAACTGAATCATTCCTAAATCACCCCTTTAAACCAAGAAGGAAACATATGAAGAAACCAAATTAAATAGCTCAATGGTAAAATAAAGAAAAGATGATATCTTCATTAGATAAGAGATGATGATGAAACAGAGAAGGGACAACAAACCTAAAAGAAGTGTCCATGAATGTTGGGATCACATATTAGGGATTTCAACCAATTGAGAAGAAGCCAAAGGGAGGACAATGGAGATGTTTGGCTTCAACCAAATAAAGACACAAATGACAACATTTTAGGTTATCTTATGAATGAAAACGTTTTCATCTTAATCCATTATCAAGTCCAATCCAGACGGGTCATCTGACATTATTTAGAAGTTTGGCTTCATCGCTATATGATAATGTTTGGGTTTATGCCAAATTTCATTGTGTGGAAATGGAGCCAAACTTCTAAATAATGATAGACAACAACATTTGGGAAAAATCCAAATGTTGTTGTCTAGACTTGTATTTTCAATTTATTTGGGTCTTTTGTCACGTAGGATAAATATGTAGCATGAACCCATATAAAATTAATAAAATATACTAGCTATATTTTTTATAATGAAGGGTGAAGGGAATAGTTAGTTGGGATTGTTTTCAAATGTCTAGAAAACTTTAGGGCTCTTTTTGTACCGGTTAAAATGATATGGTTTAATTAAATTTTGGTATAAATGTTTGAGGTTTTTTTTTTCCCTTTGGCCTAATTAGGTAATTCATACTATTTCATTATTCTATTATATTTAGAATTGCTTGCATTCCTCAATTCATTTTTGGGAGTTATAAAAAAAAAGATAAAAGGTAAGATAGATTATGAGTTATCAATTTAGTACTTTATTTTTTGGAAAAATTGAACAAAGTCTTTTTCTAAAAATTGTTTTGTAAAGTTATTAGAATTACTTTCATGAGATACAATCTGAAAAACCTAAAAGAAGGTAAATTATTTAGAATAAATGCTTTGACTTTTATTAGAGAGATTTTTTTTTACTTCTAAAATAAATTTCAATTTTAAATGCATATTCGTCTTTTAATCTTTTTCATTCAATAAATATCTATTTTATTTAATTTTAATAACTAAAATCATAGTTTAGTTTAACATATTTTGACATCTAATTTATTTAACGGTGTTATCTAAGTTCCATCTTAAATACTTGATCAAATAAAAATAATTACTCAGCAAAATTACTTTGATAAAAAAGGTTTTAAAAATAGAAAATAATATATCTTTACCTTTGGCCAAATATGTAAATTTATCTTTAAAAAAAATTTGTCAATAAATTTATAATTTATTTAATAATATCATTTTATCACATTTTTAATATATTATAGAGTGTGATTTAGATACTATAAATTAATAAAAAATTTAAATATAAATAGTCCATACTTGATTTAATTACTTTTAAACATATATGATCGATGTCATTATAATTGTTAAGGAGTATACAGATTTCACACATTAGAATTGCAGATGGAGCACTCGTTATATCTGGAATTGTTTAAACATGTTATTTATCAATAAAATTTAATATTTATTTATGTTAAGATTGAATTTTTATGCATAATAATCTTATGATTTAAGACATTTTGTGTTTCTACATATTCATTTTTACCTAGGTTTTTGTGTTTTATATGATTCAAAGTTGACTTCTTTGGTGCTTTATTGTTCTCTTATTGTCTGAGAATTGTACTTTTTTAAAAATAAAGAGATGATTTTTTCCGTTTTATTTTAGTTTCAAAATATTTCTTGAAAGTCGAATTATATTTTATTTTTTATTTAGTTATGTATTTATTGAGATTTTATTTAGATAATGATTTAGCGTGTCAATTTTATCTATTTACTTTTTAATCTGCATCGCTCTTTTATCGTCACATCAGCATGTAAATCTACCGAAAACAGCTAAGTATGCAAGACTTCAGACTGAATATGCGATGACGACGTGCATACAAATATTACACGAACGAGTCCATACAAAAATTTATCTAAGAAATTATATTCTTTAACATTGTGGCTATTCCTACCAGAGCTCTCCTAGAATGAGATAGGAATTTGATAAATCTGTAGAAAGTAATGTTTCAGCAAGTACAGTAAAGCTGCCAACCAGACATCAAACGTATTCTAATTCTAGCTACGACTCAAAAATATCCAGTGGGAAAAAGAGAAGTAGAAAATTTACATTTATCCGTAAAGATTGCCGGTAACAAAGTACAGTATTCAATATTCTTTCTCTGCTACAAAAAGAATGCTACTTTACACTAACTAGTTGGGTAAGATACAACAACAACATGAACAGGAGACTAAATACAACGTCTATCTCTTTGATTAAAAAGATCTGGTTCTGGCAGCCAAGAGTATTACTCTCACTCTTAAGAAGCCTAAAGAATGTTTGATATTTTTACAAAAAGGAAAAAGGGTATGCACAACGTCTCACCTCCGATGGCGAGGAGGGTTCATTTCTATTTCTACATCTTCAAGTTCCCTTGGACGCCCGAATGTCTCAGCTTCTCTTGCGATCTGAATATCATCAGGACTATAGTATTGATATAGTACTTTCACAACAAAACGGGGAATTAATGCTGCTACTATTATGGCGAGCAAACAAAACCAGAACAGCCCTGTCCTCGCAATATGGAAGATGGCCCTGCGACATTGAAATTTAATTTAGTCAGTTGGCTTCTCTACCAAAGATAAAATGACGGAGCGAACAAGGGCATACCAGTATCCAACTAAATTAGGCAGCGCATCAATGACAATCACACAAATGAAAGTTGCAATTATAGATCCCCAAATGGCTGCATGAGTAATCCAATTCCACCTGATGATGTCCATGGCTAAATGCAAATTCACTAAAATAACCACTGCAAGTGTCCAAAGATCCCCAATACTTGGTGCATCAATGCTGCTATCCCAATATGCTAAGAGAGGAATAAAGAACACAGCGATGCTTTGCCATATGGTGTCCAACATTGTCAGCCAAAATAACTTTGAGTTGTAGCTCTCTTGCCTCTGCCCACCTCCGTAAAGCTGAGGATGCTTCAAAAGAGTCCTTCTGCTCAGATCCTTGTCAAGAATACCAACAACAATGGTAGGCAATGAAGTGTAAATTATAGAATACAACATGCTACTCCATTCGTTGATCGCTGTTGTCAATGTGAAACACGTAAAAAGCACATACCTACACACAATGTATGATGATGTTAGCGAACAGTATTACAAATAATTTGAGTTTCACTGCAAGCCCATCTGCTTATGGAGAATATTATACGGATCTCTACAACTTTCATGCAATACACTTAAATAATGGTTCCTCACATGCAGATTCAACCAAAGAACGAATTCAAGAGAATGAAAATTCAACTAGAAGTGCAATACTCAAACAAGGATCACTTACCAGAACAAAACTAGAACAAATACTGCATTCCTGTAAAAGTTGTATAATATCATGTAACCCATCCTCTGGTAATTCCAATGTCCATGCACCAAAAGAAGTGGAACCAAGAATCTGAATTGTCCCATTGCAAAATCTGATGCCATAACAGCTTGTCGACCCTCTTGTCCACTTATACCAACTCCAACATCAGCCATTTGAATCATTGAAACATCATTTGCACCTGTTGGTCAGCAGAATATTTCAATGGTGGTTCAGAACGCCAAGAAAGATGAATTAAAGTAAGGAATATCACCAATAAATACAACAAGAGTGAATAAAAAAGGAATCAAGAGAATCACCATCGCCAATAGAGAGTGTCATGTCGGAAGTCCGATTCTTCACAAGGGCAACAATTCCAGCTTTCTGTAATGGAGCCACTCGACAGCACAATACCACTGAACATTTACTGGCTAATTGGAAGAGCTGCAACCAAAAAAGAAAACGCAAAATCAGAAGAAAAGCATTAGTTGGACTCTAAATGAAGGAGAGAAGTTGAGAGAAAATAACCTGTTCTTCAAGTTCACTATCAAGTATATAAACAAGGCTGGTACCATCGATAATCAAAGCCAATGCGCTTGCAGCATCTCCCGGACTTCCTCCAGTAAGCTTCTTGTGCAAGGCTTCTTCCAAACTCTTTCTACATGACTCCCTAGAGTTGCTATTTATAATAATCTGGGACATTTTGTTCGTAAGAAGTTTTGATGAGTAGCCAATTGATACTGCAGTTTCTTGCTTATCTCCAGTCAAAACCCACACTTTCATATCTGCTCTCCTCAGAGACTCAATGGCTTCTGGCACCCCTTGTTGCAGTTTATCTTCAATAGCCGACGCACCTAGCACTCGTATATTGCTTTCCACATTGCTAGCAACCTTGCGAAGCAAAACAGCCCTCCCAATTACAGCTGTACTAGCTGCCTCAAAGGCAGCATGCCACTGATCAAATTCTGGACCACTCAGTTCACGCATCCCAATAACAAGTGTTCTCAATCCCAATGAGGAATACTTGTGAAGGTGTGATTCAGTTGCCCGCGCTATGTTCATATTAAAAGATCTATTCATGACACTAAACATGGATGTGTCAGCACCTTTTACAAATACTTTCACGGTCTCATCAGGGCAACCCAATATAACTGACATCCTCTTCCGATCACTGTCAAACTCATGCAAACCCAAAACATTGAACCTGCAGTGTGCCAAACACTTTGATCAAATTAAGAAAAATTTGATAAGAATCAGTTTCTTACAGGAATTGAAGAAACTATTAAAAAGAACAGCTCAAAAAATAGTTTTCTGATATTATTTCCAGGTGAGATAGAAGAACATGTGGACAAGTACCTTTGCCTTTCTCCTCGAATATCAATCACTATATGACCAGAAGTTCGTTCAATAAGCATAAAACCGTATGCTGCTGCAGCATAAGCTAGTGCTTGTTCATCTGGAGACTCCCCTTGATAGTCCATCAGCTTCACCATATGATCAGAAGTGTCAACGACAAGGGGAACAATAGTGTTACATGCTGCCAATGCAAGGAAAAAGTTGTACACGTGTTTGCCTTCTTCTGTAGCGTTCCCAGTTCCTGCTAATCGCAGAAGCTTAGAATCCACCTTGACCTTTATTTTTGGCCTCAATACCTTTCCATCTGCCATAAACAAGCACGGCCTTAAGTTATATAACCATTGAAAATATGAACATCAACTAAACTTTATTGGAAAGTTGCATCACCTTGAACAGACTCTCGAACTGGCTCATTCTCTGAAATGGCTCCCCCATCACTGTAATCTGCTCCCCATACACACGCACATTGAAATTCCATCTTATTTTCAGTGAGTGTACCAGTTTTGTCAGAGAAGACATACTTTATCTGTCCTAAATCTTCATTTATATTTAAAGCTCGGCATTGAAATGCCGAATTTGAGGCCTCATCAAACATGTTTTTATCGCGAATCATGAAGAAAGCTTGACCAACCCGGACAAGCTCCATAGAAATATATAACGATATTGGGATCATTATCTGAAACACAATAACAGCCATGAGGAAAGTAAAAAAAATCTCCAATCCCCATCCATAGTACTTGTAATCATCCTGCTCCTCATCATTGAAGTCCTTCTTCCTATAAAAGGGCATGACATCCAACTCATCCCTGTGGCGCCTCAACCACACACCGGCACTGATACAAACAACACTGCACAAAACAAAAAGAAACCCAGATAGAATCAAGATCTCTTTGTTCATGCGTGTCTCAAGCCGACTCCTCTTTGATGGAGCTCCAGAGCTGTTGAGCATAACTTTAGTCTCACGGCCACAATACACCGCAACACCAATCACAGAAGCAGTATTTTTTATCTCACAGCCACGTAGAACAATGTTGGAGGGGCCAAGCGACAAACTTTTCCCGTCTATTTCCATCTTTGCTAGAAACCCATATATGTTTCTGTTGGGTTTCTCACATTTAATCGACCCACTAATCATTTCCTTTTCGGGAACTTTCGAGAGGGTTTCTTGCTTAGCATATCTTGTCTTCAAATTTGATTCTCCATCCAAATTTATGGTTTGGACATAGGCAACTCCGGTGGGATCACTAGTTGATAACAACACCATATCGCAAGGAAGAGTCTCGTTAGCATGAATTTTCATTACCTCGCCAACACGAATATCCTTCCATTTATTTTGTACGAATTGACCATCAACCAAAACCCAGGCCAACCTATTGTTCTCAACATTGTCTGACCTGTGCCTTCTCCAATCTTCATATGCATCTTTCACTGCTGTAACAAGGAGAACAAAAGCAAGAGGCAAAACCGAAGCTCCCCGACCAAAAACTGCAAGTTGAGGAAGCTGATTGAGCACAGCAATAATGAGGAAATAAATATAGGCAACTCTGTGAAATTGTTCAAATAAGTTCCTGGGCACGAAGGAAATGATCGAATATTTCGATGTCCGAATACCGTTTCCGGCAAACTGAAACCTTTCGTTTGTGTTCACAGGATCATTCAAGTAAACCAACCTAGCATCTTCATCACTGATCTCCTTCAGCGATGAGGTAAAACCCTCTGATTCGGCTCGTTTCGACCCGTGTCTAACAGATTTAAATCCTTGATCACCAAAAGGGAATTCTTTAATGGAGCTCGCACTCGCATCCTTTGAATGGTTAGAAGAAATGCTCCTCTTGGACCCGGAATTTAATGATATCTCGTTGTTGGGAGAAATTTCATCAGGGTTTTGTGCATCCATCCCAGAAACCGATCTGGGGTGGCTAAAGAACTAATCTTTCTTAGATCAGAGAAATTGTTGATCGTAAAGGAGTATCTGAAGTATGTACTGTTTTGGGTCAATGGAGACCTCTTTAAGGTCATAAACTAGAGATGAAATGCCATATGCACAACCAAAGAATTCAAGAACAATCAAAGAGTGATGCTGCAATAATTGAGAAAGAAACAAATCGTCAACAGCAGCAGCAACAAGCACAGGCTACGACGTTGAAAGAAAAAACCAGAAGCCAGAAACAGCTGAATCTTGGACTGACGTGATATTCTCACAGACGAAGAATACAATCACCACCCACAACAACAACACCTACAACAACAGGAACCTATCGTTCAGCACTCAGTTGCATGAAAACAGCGAGACTGAGGAATAATATATGTATAGAAAGAGAGGTAAAATAAGGGATATTAGAAAGAGAAAGAGAGGAATTGTGAGAAATATGAACGAAGGGGTTGTGAAGGTGCTGCAATGGTGGTTGAATATGCAAGTCTGAGAGGGGCTGCGAATTGAACAAAGTCAAATGCATTGTTTAGATATATTAGTTTATATGGTTAGAGAAGAGAGAGAGAGAGAGAGACAGGGGCCGGCTATTTTTGAGCAGAGGGAGAAGAGTCGTGATGGATGGCGACAGCAAGAAATTACAAAATTTCCAAATTCCCACAAATTATTGAAACCTGAAAAGGATTTAAGAGGGTTTTTTAATCTTTGATTCTTTGGATTCCGGATGGGGGTTCCAGAAATATAGCGAGGGAGGAGTTTGTTAATGAACCAACCCATTTGTCAAATACGTTTAGCTTTGGCAACTTCTAGAAGGGCTGCTTGGTGTTAGATTAAACACCACGTTATTCCGACGTTCCATTGAATTTTCTAAGCTGAGATGTGGAAGGGTGTGAGGTGTTGTAATTTGACTTGCGACTTTGACAATTCTATCCAGTTAGCTGACGGGAGTTTGAATGTTACATGGAGGGAGGGAGGGAGGAAGTCCTTCCGTGTATCTCTATTCTAGAAGGCCTGGTCCGGGAGGGAGGGAGGAAGTCCTTCCGTGTATCTCTATTCTAGAAGGCCTGGTCCGCACGCTGCTTTTAATTTTTCCTCTCTTTCGTCAACTGCGTTACAGTTACTTCCTTCAAATTCGCACCGCTTTGCTTTTAATGGGTCTCAACAACTTGGAAAAGTAAAGACTCTTTCATTTCAATCGATGTTTTAACGTACCTGTTCGCTATTTCAATTTCCTTCTTCTCTTGGCACCTCGCTTAATTACATTCCCTGACAGCCCCAACTTTTCTTTGCAATTCTCAACCTACCTTTGTTTATACTTTTTTTTTATATACATTAACGGAGTTTATCAGGCAACAACTTTTTTTTTATAAATCAGAAAAATAAATAAATGATAAAAATATGTACAGTGAGTTCACAGACTATGCCAAAGAAGGCATATCCAGCTAAAGATAGCAACTAGCGTCAAGGCAACCAAAATAAAATAAGGAACACTGTAGCTATGAAAGAAACCACCCAAAACCCAACCATCAACAAAACAAGAAGATACTTAGCCAGATAAAACCCAAGCAGACAGAACCTAAGGAGAAAACCTAACCAGGAAATTACAAACCCATTTATAGCAAGCCATAGAGAAACTAAAGTAAACAGAACAATCATAACTCCAGAATGGCCAAAAGAAACTGCCACCAGAAATAACTATGGTAGGCATAGCAAGCATGGCTTTTCGAAAGAGAACCTTGAAAACTGTGACCTGAAATAAACTGAGCAATAAACTTGCAAAATAAAGAAAGTTCTTATCTATATTACCTCCTCTCAGTGTTTAGGCTGAGAAGTTCCCTAACGTGAGAGATTACTCAAAAAGTCACTCTCTCCTCAGCCAAGGCTTCATTCTTGAAAGTTCGAGCATTTCGTTCAGTCCAAATGTGGTAAACAGTGGTGGAGAGTAGTAGAGGGAAGTGAGTAATGACTGAAACTTTGGTACTGGAGACAATTAAGAATCAGGAAAGGATAGTAGAAAGGGAAAAGAGGTTGAAAGTAGGCAAGTTAAAATGGGAAAGACAGTGATCCCAAATAGCAGTTGAGAAAGGGCATTCAAAAAATAAGTGGTCTATAGATTCATTTGCTGAAAGGCACAGAGAACAGTGGTTAGGAATATAAAGGAATGTAAGTTTATCCCAGGTTGGAAGCTTCAGCAAGAAAGCAAGTCATAAGGTAAAGGAGCATCGATGTTTACTGTATTTAGACCAGACCAGTTTGTATCAAGGAACAATCGGTAAAGGAGTACGCAAAAATTAGTAGGCTGACACATTGGTATAACGCTTGGTAGGGCTAGCTAACCATTCCAAATGGTCTGGTAAGGAGCTATTGGGGAAATAATCTGGAGGAGCCAGATGCCTGAGAAAGTCCATAGAAATCTCACTCCAGCTCCAGGTATCATCAATGATCACATTAGAAACATGAACTGTGAGCGGAAGCTCCGATCCATTAATCTCTCTCGGTGTAGATAAGGACTTCAGGATACCACACGGGTGCTAAGGATCCTGCCAAAAAAGAGTAAACATACCATTTCCAATCCTAAATCTAAATTGATAAGACAATTTGTCTCGGACTATTAAGATCTTTCTCCAACTCCAAGAACTATTATACGTGGCCGGAGCACTCCAAAAATTAATCCTTCGCAATATTACTGTATGGACCCACTTCACCCAAAGAGCTTCTTTATCTTCAAACAAAAACCATATCTGTTTGCCTAACAATACTTGATTCCAAGTAGTCAAGTGTTTTACTCCTAGGCCCCATTCCCTTTAAGGACGACAGATGTCACTCCACTTCACCCTAGCCTGAGAAGTAGAAACTACCTTTCCTGCCCATAAAAAATTCCTAAGCTTAG
>JAOSBK010000005.1:34950860-34964718 GCA_027568895.1 Erythroxylum shatona | reverse complement strand
AAAACATAACCACACCCATTGCAAAATTTATATACAACCTTACTTATTTCATAATTTTTATATTTCTAAATTTCACTAAAAGTTTGGGGTCCAACAATAACTAAAGCCAATCAATTGGTTGCAAATGAAGTTGTGATGAGATTATAATTAGGAGATTCATAGTGCATTTATGTATTTTCTCTAAATTATTCCTAGTAATTCTTTTATTAAAACTAGATATTAATAAAACGTAAAAAACTAGCACACTTTACGTTTTCCTTATGAGGAAGTAGATGATCTCTTAAACTAAAGTATGACGATACTTAAACAAACGTGTAGGTAATTGTTAGAGAATATGTTCACTGAGCTAACTCCATATGAGAAATCTATTTGGAATATTTCTTGTATGTCTTTGAAAATTCTCATTGACCTATTTTAATAATGGGTTATTAAGTCGGTATTAATTGGATGTAGCATAAACTATATGAAGGTAGTTGAGTGATCAAGATAGAATTCATCACCCTAAAGTAATTAGGAAGAATGTTTCATTGTTTTCAATTATTATTGATTCGAAAAATCTTTGTCCAAGATGGAATGACTTTTTGTAAATAGTTTACCAAATGCCATTAATTGAATCAATAACTAATAGTGGAAGACTAACATGATTGGACTCAAAATAGAGTAGACATTAATTTTATGTTCTATATCTAGTCGAAACATTGTACTGTGAAAGGATTGAATTATACAAAATTTCATGCATAGAAAGGTTAGTCAAAACCACTTTGACATTCTTAAATATTTGGTTGGTCATGATGTATTGCTAGATGTCAATCTTGATTTATGGATATAAATTGTTTAATTACATAATTAAAGATAAATTAAAGGAGTTTAATTTATCTACTCCTAAATATGATTTAGGGTTATAGTGTGTATACATTGCAAATATATTTGGGAACCTAATAGGTCATATATAAAGAATGGGTTGAAGAGAAAGATATTTTAATTAAGTTGGACTTGATTCTAAAGTTTGAAAAACTTTATAGTTAAATATGAGATATTTAATAAATAAGGATCTAAATGAGATAAAAAGTTAACATACCTAATGCACAAGGCTCCCTCCTTTGCAGGGGCTTGGGGAGGGTCATATTGTACACAACTTTCCCTTTGTATTTTTATAAATAGGTTGTTTTCGTGACTTGAAACTGTGACCTTATGGTTACAAAGGAGCAACTTTACTAATTGTTCCAAGGCTCATCCTTAATATGAGATATTGGATCTTATTTGGGCATAATTGGTTTTTAATTTGAAGTATTTATAATTCTAATTAAATTTTAATTAAGATTAGAATTTAATTTCAATTAAATTACTAAAATGTTTAGAACTATTATAAATAGGCTTAAGCTCTAAAGGAGCTAACATTTCTTGCCTAATCCTCTTTACAAATGATGTAGAGTTCTCTCAACTTGTTATACGGATACTATTAGAAAACAAACACTTGTGTAACTACGGTGGTTGAGATGATTCAATTTCAAAAACAGTTTTGAGGGATACAATAAGAAAAAGGATCAAACTTTAGAATAATGTACAAATTCAGATTAATGCTTGATTATGATTTAATTGTTAATCATTTTATAAAATTTAAGTGATCTAGGCTTTCAGGAAATCACTATGAAAAGTTTTAATAATCATTCCACTATATGTGAGATTAGATCCCATCCCAATTTTCCTACAAAATTACTAGTGTGTACCTAACAACACTTATTTTAAGGAATATAAAAATTATTTTTCTATGTCATTATGTTAATAGCAAATTGATCATTTTTTAAGATAGTAGAAAAAGGACCACGTATAAGAATATTCTATGGTTACCAGTTTAATTAAGACTTGCATCTAAAATATATAGATACACAATCAATTATATATGAAAATACTGATGTAAATTTAGTAAATTTTAGTCAAATTTGTGAGATGTGGGAGAAATTAGGATGCTAAAACATACCTTAGATATTTAGAATTCAAGTTCGGTGGTAGTTTGAGGCTGATTGATTCTATTGTAAGTAGTAATACATTAATCAAATTATTGAAGGAGTATCAAATGATATATCTGTAGATAGATCATAATAGTAGCATTCTATAATGTTTCCAAAAAGTTGTCCTTAGAGGGACCTACATAGGAATATGTAGATGAGTAAGAGGTAAAAGAGTATTGTAATATTAATAGGCCTACTTTTCGTCAACATGTTTGTAAAAATGGACTTGTAGATGAATACGGATGTAATGGATGAGATGCAATAGAGTGGGTTCAAGAATAAGGTGGATTATGAATCTACTTATATGTCAATTTCTCCTAAAGTTCCAAATGATGGAGATTCAATTAAAGTTGGGGTTATGTTGAAGTTTTAAATGAAAAATTTTTCTTAACTACAAGAATACATGTAGTAACTTATAATATAAAAAGTATCATCCTATAAGGATTGTAATAGTCACCTAATAATTCTTGTAAACATTGTTTAAGGTAAATAATAAGATGAATAACTAAGAATTAAACCAAGAACAAAGTAATAACTAAACAATGAATTATGCAGCAACGAAATTGATTGATTGATTAATAATGAAAACTATAAATTAATTAATCTTTCTTTTTGTTTTTATTTTACCTTTTTGATTTAATTATACTTGATACTATATATCCAATGACTATGATTACCCTTTCTCAAGTAATCCCAATTAAAATAGATAGAAATTGAATTGTGATCTCTCAATCTATCAAAACTCGTTTTAATTATTTAACTAGATTTAAAGCGATCCTATGGATAACTGTTAAACAATTAGGATCTCTCTTTAATTGCTTATTAATTTGATATTTATAGGCTATTGAGGTACTAGCTTTCACCGTGCAATACAAAATCCAATCTAACTTCTCACTTCAAATTTAATATAAAGCAATAAACATCACAAACATATTCGTTAAATTAAGAATTTAAAGTTTAACAAATAAGTCAAGAGTAATTCCTAAAAAGGAATTTAGCAATCCTTATATGTAACTCTATATTATAATTGAATCATCATTATTATCCGACGACAACAAGGAGATAAGAAAAGAGAAGAGAATTGAATTTGAATGTCTTTTCTTCTTTGCCTTAAGCTAGAAATTGCATCTTTGTTTTTGAGATTTTGTTCTTTTAATCTCCTCGTTTTACGTTTTCCCCAATTTTCAAATGATGTTTTCCTCTTCTTTATATACTCTTGAGTCTTCTGGGGTTTTATCTAGGTTTTTCCATGTGTTTCTTTTTTCCAAAAATATCCCAAAATGTAAAATTATAAAAAGTTCGTAACCTGGTAAAGTTCCTTGCACGATTGTGATGCATAATTGTACATGACTACTCTAACTCTCTGGCACAATTGTCCATAGGATGCATGATCGCGCCAAACATTATTCTCTAGCCTTTTCTTCATCTTTTTGTCATTTTTTCTTGTCTCCACTCATCACCAAGCATATAAAACAACCCTTGAAACATATAATCAAGATTCAATTCTTGCCTTAAACAATAATCAATCAAACAAATCACATTAAAATACTAATAAGAACATAAATCTAATTCTGAAACATATGATTATGCTTTAAGAAATCACTAAAAACACATTCTAACACCTAGAAAGTGCACTATCATGCACACATATCAACATCCTCACATTTAAATTTTTTCTTGTCCATTAAAAAACTAAAACCACAAAATACAATGGTACAATGACATCAAATCTTATGAAATTAACTTAACTATAAACATCAATCACTTAAAAAGTTCCAACACACTTACTTATTTCATTCATTTTTAAATGCTTTGATTTAAATATACATATTAACCAAAATATTGAAACCTATTCATACAGTTGTGGCACTTGTAAGCATTCACTTATCCTTATTTATCAATTAAAAAGGTAGGCCATCATTAAATACCCATTAATGAAATTTGTTTTGACATTTAACAAGAAGATTAATAAGTTCACCTTTATTGACAACATGATATTATCAAACTTGGTTGGAGTGTCATTCTAGCCTTTTGATGCAAAGACAAACGTTTTATTTGTGAATGCCCCTGTTTACTTAACTATATCATAGCTCACAATTAGCTAATATCTCTATTTTTAAAGTATTTTTTAACAGGTTAGTGGAATAAGAATTTATTTAACATATTTATACAACATTTTGTTTCTTTTTTTTTGACATTTTACCTACATCACTTCTTCTAGTCAATGACTCCTATGAAAGGCTACCAATGATGTTTTGAAATTTAAATGAATTTAATCATCATTGTATCCAAACAAGTTTCATCAAATAAAAGAATAATTATAATATTCTAATCAGCATGCATATTCACCTCAAAAACATTTAAAACATTTCATAAGCTAATGTTTCTTCACCAATTTTTTTTTAAAAAATGGACGACTCCTTGGAGGGGATGGATGGGTATAAACCTGACCTGTCCGAAGCAAATGAAGTTGGCATTAAAAAATAAGCTAAGACCAAATGTCAACCATCAAAGATGTGAAAATATAAAGAATTTACAAATTCCAATATCATTATTATTGATTACAATTAAATAGTTCTTACTCTTACTGAAAGTAATCTTGACCTATCTAAAGTCAATTTACCCTTTAAGGTACAAGGTATCAGTGATTTAGTACTATAGGTGGTCAAACCCTCCAATTGATAGATTCTGTTGCTTGATTTGCCTCTCTATAACAAAGAAGAAAACCATCCATAAAACAGAACCTCAGCACCTCAGCTAACCAATTCGCTAGCTTCCATGGAATCTGAACTCTACCATTCTCAGGTAATAGTTGAGTTGGACTCCAGAGTTTTGGTTGACATGTGCCTTGGTAGAGTTCAGATTACATGGGTAATAGTTCAGCACAAAGCTTCAATCCTTGCAATAGAGATTGTGTTTCAACTTATAGACTTGCAACTTATTGCATAAGGAACGCAAATGCCAATACACACCTTCCAAACTCATCTCTAGCAATCTCACCACCTCTACCATACCTAATTCGTTTCTTACCCTAAATTCATCAATTCTTTCCAAGCATTAAGTATTCACACAATTTCTCAATTCTCATTAAATCATACCTAATTTGTTTCTTATATCCTTTGAATCATATTTGCATTCACATGAACATCTTTATACCATTAACAACTCTTACTTCCCAAATTCATATAAATTGATATCAAACAATCCATTCCTTAAATTATAACATTAATTAACAACCTGAACTTATCAAACCCTTAACCAATTGACTCGACATTTAACTAGGTTCATTTCAAGCCCCAATCAAGTCCAGTTACACCATTATAAGGTGTTTTAACCTTATATAGTCCAACAATTGCCCAAAACGAACCTTTTATCCTTCCAATGTACTTCCCACGATTATGGGAAGGAGCCTTATAAATCCCACGATCGTGAGATGAGTGAACGGAAGGTTTACTCCCTCATACTCTATCCAACACACCTTCACCAAATTCCATCAATTTCACTTCAATTCTACCTTATTCATGCTTCAATCCCTTATCAAATTCATGTCCAGACCTAATTCAAAAATAATTCATTAGATAACTCACAAATCATTATCTTTCACACATCAAAATTAAAACAGAAACTATCATTCACTATCAATCATATATCCCAGTTCTGTTGCCATTTCAAGATCACTATATTTACACCTTTCTTTAACATAAGTTCACCTTCATTATACCTCAAATTCTAATCTAATTCATCCATAAAACAATCCATAACCTACTGTTCATACATCAAGAGCACAACAGAAAAGTATCCAAATTCATGTAGAAATTTCCAACATAATTCATCATCCACATCATGTACAATCCATCCCATTTCAATCATCATAATCCTTCTATTATAACATGCTATAAAGAACAATACTTTACTTACTTATGTAGCTTCAATTCAAGCTCAATTCATCAAGTCTAACATAGCTTTCCATACATGCAAGATCATCTAAGCACAAAATGGAAGTAGATTGGTTCCAACAAAGGCAAGGAAATGATAACATATTATAGCTATCTTTGAGCATAATCTTATATGAATCCTAAAGTGACTATGAACAGAAGTAAAGCAGAATTTCAAAGCTATAGGGTTATGAGTGTATTTCAAAAATGTAAGGAAGGAGGAAGAATGAATTCCGACAGAAACATCTATGGAAAACCTTTGTCATATACATTTGTCATTAGCTAAGTTAAGATGAGTGTCTTCTTATTTAAGGACATTTTTCCTACAAGGAAGCAAGCTACATATCTACCCCTTAAATGATACACATCCCTCTTCTTAAGCTACCATATGTCCATCAATTCTTGGCATTGGTAATCCAAAGTACAAGACATTAGACTTACACATTCATATCACATTCATTTTAGTTTTATACCCTGGAATATGTCAATTGAGTGAAATTTGTCTAAATCACAATTCATGCGTGTATGTTAATATTATGCATAAGAATACAATCATAAAATCATATCACAAATGTACCAAATTCATTCTATATGAGGTCAGTCATGTGACTCAATAGATCCTTCAACAATTTAATATACAGATATCATAAATTCTTTACCCTATCTTGTAATTTTGCTATCGAGACTATTATCTGTTTAATATGAAGGGATTGAAATCGAATACCTTCCTCCTTTGTGTAGATAGGGAAGGGTGTTCCAAAATTTTCCACTCTGTTCCTTCACCCTCGACTTGAGACTTGATTTCTTCTTGATGATTGGCGGCGCTTCGCTAGCTGCTTGATGCGCGATATAGTGGACTGTAAGTAGGTGGACATTGGAATAAAGTAAAAATTTGGGAGTTGTTTAAAGAGAAGTGAGAGTGTTTAGAGGTTATAAACTTAGAGAGGTAAAGTTAAAATAAAAATAAGTGAAAAAATGAAGTATGAAATGAATATATAAGTGTAGGAAAGGTAAAATGGTAAAAAATTTAGCTAAAAATTACATGGATAGTTTTACCCTACCATAGGGCACGATCGTGGCCTTCTGGGTGATTTTCCAATTTTTTTTCTTTTATCCTTCTACACATTCCTGAGATCCCTTCCTAACTCTTTTATATCTCTTTCACCTCTTTTTTGCTTACTTCCTTGATCATCTAACTCATGTCGAAGTCTTATGCCTTCCTGACCCTATTTAGAAACGAAATAACCTAACTACATAATTTAAACTATCTAAAAATCAAAGGAAATAACATGGAATTAAAAACCCATGGGTTACCTCCCATGCAACACTTCTTTTAACATTGATAGCTCGATGCTCTTCTTGTGCTCAAGGTGATTTAAATGAATTGTCTAATGGTAGCGCATTCATCGATTTTATAATTTGCACATGAGCTACCATGCCTTGGGTAACACCTTCCTTTTGCTTCACCTTCTCCTTCACAATTGTTTCTTTCTAACTACATTCCTAGGATCCTCAATATCTTCCCATTGTCCTTAAGGTTCGTTTTCTTTGATGTTAGCCAGAAGTAAAGGAGAACCATTGTCATTCTTTGACATAGTGAACTTTACTTGATGCTCTTTGACCCTGAAAGTTAGTTCACCCCCATCAATGCCAATTATTGAGTGAGTGGTAGCCAAGAATGGTCGTCCAAAGACTATAGGGGTTTCCACATCTTCTGTAATATCAAATATAAAGAAGTCTGTGGGGAAGGTAAATATATTGATCTGTACTTACACATCCTTAATAATACTCTTTGGCTAATGAATTGTTCTGTCTGCCTTCTTCACTAGCATCATAGTGGGTTCTAACTCTTCTAACCCCAATTTTTGACTAAAGGTATAGGACATCATATTTATACTCACTCCTAAATCTATGAAGGCCCTGTCTATTTTAACTCCATTGATACTACAAGGAATGTAAAAATTCCCTAGGTCCTCTTTCTTCTGTGTTATATTAGGTTTTCTTCTGCTTTGAGCTCCTTAACCTTCTTCTTGATTGATTCCCTTAGTGTGAGCCTCATTTGTAGTTGTTCTGTTATGTCCTCAACATTGTTTAATTCAACCTCCTTAGAATTCCTCATCACCTTACTTGAATTTGGCTTCTACTGAGCTAGAATAGGGTACAAAAATTCAGGTTGAGGTTTCTTGATTGGCTTAATTACGAGCTCACTTGGAAGGAATTCCATATTTTCTTGTCCTTCTTCATTGTCTCCATCTTCTTTTGTTTGTTTGAGTTTCTTTTCTTAGGTTTGAGTAATAGCCATAATCTATTCCTTTGGGTTAGATTCGGTATTGCTTGGAAGGGTTCTTGCATTCTGAGTTGAAATTACCTCTGCTAGTTAACCTACTTGGACCTCCAGATTGTGTATTAAAGAGCCATGGTTCTTAGTGACTTGTTTAAACTTGCTTTCAAACCTCTTATGTGTATCCTCCATGCCTCTAATTTTATCTAAAATCATATCCAACTTATTTCATTGAGTTCGATTTATCTTATTTTAAAACTGGTTGTCTTTAGGGTCTAAATTGTCCTCCAGTTTTATTCGTATAAGAGAAGTTAGGGTAATTCTTCCACCCAAGGTTGTATGTGTTGGAGTAGGGATTGTTTCCCCCTTCTTATCATATTGAGCTCCCCTATAACTAACTTGCTCCTAATCATTATCCTTTTTCAAGAAGCAGTCCACCGTATTATAGTTCATCTGTCCATAAAGTTCACACTTTACTTGCACGATTTTTATTGAAGCTGAGGATGAAGCTTTTATGTTGTTGAGCTGTTGAGTTAAGTTGTCAATTTTCTCTCGCATCTTTGTGATTTGATCAACAACTACAACTCCTTTTTTTTTGAAAGGTTGTGGGTTATCTACTCTACTCGTTTGTTCATATGTAGCTATTGCTTGCCATCTCCTCTATCAACTCTTCTGCTTCATCTACCGTCTTTCTCATTAGTGATCCTCCTAAAGCTACATCAACCGTGCCTCTTGTATGTGGGGTTATTCCATTATAGAATGTTTGCAATAAGAACTCCTTAGGTAAGTTATCGTGTAGGCATTTTCTTTGCAAGTCCTTATATCGTTCCCACGCTTCATAAATCAATTACTTGTCACTTTGTTAGAAGTTGGTATCACTTTGCTAGAAGTTGGTAATATCCTTGATAATCTTCATGGTCTTGGTAAGAGGAAAATACTTGTTTAAAAAAGCACGAACTAGTTAATCCCAATTGGTGACATTAGCTGGCTTGAGGGAGTAGTACCAAGCCTTTGCTATATCTCTTAGGGTAAAAGAGAAAAGCCTAATTCTTAACATATCCTCCGACATTTGATGCTATCGAAAGGTATCATACATTTAAAGGACATTTACTATATGTGTATTAGGATCTTCATTCGTTAGTTCATATAATTGCACATTTTGTTAAAGCATATTTAGGAGGGCTAGTTTAATTTCAAAAGAGGTTACTTGTACAAGTGGTGTAGCTACTCCTTGGTTAGCCGCATTGAACCTTAGTCTCAGGAAATCCATAATGGTTTTTGTTGACATCCTTAGTTTACACTGTGATCCAAATCTTGTGGAAATTCTTCAACCATTGTTGCTTTTGTTATTTCTCTTCACGTCGAGCTTTCCTAATTGATCATTCTAATCGAGTGATATTTAGCTCTAAGGTTTTAGCTGCACGACTCGAACTTCTCATAACTCTTATGTTCATGCAAGAGCACGAATTCAGAAATAGAAAGAAAGAATAGAAATTAAAAATTAAATAAAACACCTTAGACTAAAAAACTAAACTAATCGCTTCCCTACCATGCCATAAGCTTAATTGGGGTTTGGTTATGTATAAGTTTTAATTATTAACCCACAATAATCTACAAATTCATAGTTTGTTAGCGTAATACCAAAGGTGTTGATCCCACGAGGAGGGAACTGATCTAATCCTAAAATCTAAGGCCAGAAACAAATAACAAAAGTTTAAGATACAACTAAACTAACACGAGAATTTAATTCAATCAATCAAATTAAGAATCAAATACAAAAATACTAATTATTAAGCAATTTGTCACACACCTAAGAATCAACCGAAGGAAATTACCAATTGAAAGAAAGGAAATTTTACTTATCCTTAATGTTAACCTAATTGATTATGAATGATTGGATTGTTGATTCTAGACTATCCTAAGGTTGATTACTCTCTCTCGAGTTATAATCATTAACCCTAAATCATAAACCCTAATTAGATTATGAAGGTTTCAATCTCTCAATTCACAACTTATCCAAAACCCTAATTAGTTCTGAAGTTCTCTAATAAACTATCGAAAACTTATACAAGTTCTCTCTCTGCTCAAATTATAGATCTGATTTAATTCTAGTTTCTATTAAATCACATAACTCTCATTAGTCCAATTTAATCATTTTTCATTCAATTCACACTCTCAGTTTATTATCAAATTATGCAATAGCAGAATTAAACCACAACAATATCCAATAAATACATAAACAATAAGATCTTCATTAATTTAATAATAAAATTCTGAAGGTGAGTTTAAAACATCCTCGACATTCTAGATCCTATCATCAACTATTTAATTCAATTCTATTTAATAATAAAACTGAAAAGAACAGGAAATACAATCTAAAATGGATGAAGGGAGGCAGCAACATTGGAAAATCTCCTGATCTAGGAAGTACTTCGAGTCATTTTCTTCTCCTCTTCTCTCTTCTCTGTTCCTTCTTCTCTTCCTCTATCTCTCGATGATCTCTCTCTAGGGTTTCTCAAGGTGGCTAATGCAAAAGCTTTTTTTTTCTCTGCCTCTTTTGGTTCTTTTTATATCCTCTTATGTTTTGGGTAACCCCAGGTTTTTTTTGGGTCCGAAAGGTCTAAAAAATCCCTCGAAACTTGACGTTCATTAGTGTCTACGCGTCGACCTGACTCAGGTCATGATTATGGCTCACATTTGAGCCTTGTGTCACGATCGTGAAATGCAGCTCACGATTGTGGGCCATTCCCTAGGCTTACATCAAGATCGTGGGCCAAATCTAGAGCTTCTGTCATGATCATAGCCTGGGTCGTTGTTTCGGCTTGAATGTCTCTGAAACTCCTCCGTTCTTCAATATTGACCCTGAAATACTAGCAAACACATCAAGTTACTTAAAAAATATAATATTTAAGCTCAAAGAATTGTACTAACCCATAAAACACTTAAAATATAAATAATTAACAAACAAACACAATTTTAACCTAAACACATACTAAATGATTGAATTAATGGCTAAATATATATCAAATTATGCCTTAAAATACGATGCAATTTACAATTATCATATTAATTATCAATTTATTAAGATATAATACCCAAACTTAATCACGTCATCAATAATCCATTTAATTCATCCATACCCTAGATTAGAGTTTTAGATATGCATCATCTTTGAAATAATAAACATAAATAAAAGAATTGAACAAATCATTAAAAAAAGATAAGTTCATTGATGGATTCTCAATCTTTTGATGTTCTATGTTTCAGAAGAATGATGTTAAATCTCTTTTCTCCTTGAAGACTACTGCAATTCTTATTCTTCCCCCCCCCTTTCAAACAATAAAAACCTAATTAAAAACTTTATAAAACTAAAAGGTCCTCTATGACTATGGTTTTTGTAATAACTACAGCCTAGCACAAGGTTGTGTTCTATGTTATGTTTACCACTAAAACTTAAATTCTTCATCTACAAACGAGTTATGACAAACCTATCAATACGGCTTCGCTTGACACTATAACTTTGTTGTCAAGTAACACAAACTTTGATATGCTCATTTGTAAGACATAATTTTCAAACTCTGATTCTAAATAAGAACACCACTATGTGTGACACTATGTTTAATCTTCTCGCTCAATTCTTTTGTTCATAGAAGGACACAAGCTATAACAAGTACATGTTTAATACCATATTCATCAAAAGACAAATCTTCTTCTTAATGTGATATGTAGAACTCCTTAATCTTTAGTCGAAATAACTTCCAATGTAAATTTTTTCACAAATAAATTAATAAATCAAATAAAACCAATTAGGCATGAATCAAGTTAGCTTTCATAAAAAAACTTAGCAAAATACTAAAAGTTTCCTTAAAAAATACATATACATCAAATTATACCATACTTAAGCATTTACTTCTACTCAAGTTATTAACCTAAATAAGTTTCAATTAAGGATGATCATTATTTGGTTAATTACTATATTCTTTAATTACATAGATTTCTATATATTTACACTAACATACACTTTAGCCTATAAACAACTTTATAATTCCTCTAATTCTAATTAAATTATGGTAAATAGTATAAATTGATAAGCAGTTATCAAATTATTTTAAAACAATCTAATATAAAAATATTTGTTTATTTATTTATTTTGCATAGTATGAAAAACATTTGTCATATTGTTTCTACTCTAAAATTTTACCTATCACAAAATAGTTGCTCGTAACTCAAGGCAAGTGTAGTTATCATTGATAAGTAATATGATAATGAATAGAGTGTCGATTCAATAAGGAACTCAAACTATTCAGAACACTCTTTTATAATTAGTTAATCAAAGAACGAAAATGGATTATAGAGTTGAATAATAAAAAATAAATATTAAGCAAGGATATAACCAGGAAGATAAAAATATATACATTAGTTAAGTAAAATATTTAAATATCAATAATGCTTAGATAAGATCCCAAATATATCTTTATAGTCATGACTTGACAAACTTGGAAATTCTTTATAGTTTGGACAAGAGGAGATTTGTAGGTTATGAAATTGCTCTCTTTCGAGTCATAACCACCTATTATTGGTGATTAATCAATATCTCTATCTAATTAAAATCCCAAGAATGCTTTAGGTTCTATGAATTTTTATGAAATGTTAACCCTAATACCAAAAGATTTATATAAGTGTAACTATAAAACTCTTAATATCTAAGTTATGATCCACTTATATTAAGATTCTCTTGAATCATTCATATGCAAATTAACATCAAATCTAATAATTAGTATAATTAAATATGTATTAAGAATATTAAAGATATTTCACAAAAATAAATATGACTTTATAAAGAATATTGAATCATTTTGTAATAAAGATAATTAACATTTTTCTTAACTAAACATATAAATAACATATTATGTTTTCACTAACAAATATAAGTGAAAAAGTAAAAGACGCCAAAGTAGACAGAATTCTAAATTAAATATTTGTATTCCAATTAACTTTAATCCATTTGGATGATCTCCAATCATGTTTCCTAATGAGAATAGATTTGAAATTGATCTTTTGTGTTATTGCTCCATCCATAGGATTTTTAGGCTATTTGTTGTTTGCCAAATTGTTGTTAGGTGGTAGCTTTCCTCCTCTTTGGATGGGTTCTCTACCGCTTTTTCTACTATCACTAAAGAAAAACATTGAATGGTTTCATCCTAATGTATGACAGTTTTACCTGTCTCCATTGCTAATTAGAGAAGCAGATAGCTTTTGACCTTAAAAGTTCAAAAAGTTGTTAATGGGAATGGTAAGGGCGTTAAGCAGGAAAGACCTTAAAGCAATTGATAACAACTCTACCCGTTAGCTAATAGAAACAACAAAAGAGTAGGCAACAACAGAATAGAGAGAATATTGCAAAATAATGAGGATGTGGACCAGTTCTTTGTTATGTAGGTTATAGGAAGTACACAAGTGGAATCAAGGTAGCTAAGAGCAGTTACAAAGAAGTAGAAATAAAGAAAGAAGATGGACTGAATGGCGAACCAGAATATTGGCTAAGTTGAGTGACAAGTGTTAAGTCCAAATGACTTTACTTAAGATATGATTTTGATGTATAACAAAGAGAATTAATAAAAAGAAAAGCAAGA
>JAOSBK010000005.1:34887681-34898481 GCA_027568895.1 Erythroxylum shatona | reverse complement strand
ATGTGGATTGAGATATTGAAGTGCTACTTGAATGTGAATGTGAAGACCTAAGTGCTTTATAATATGAGTGATTGTGGTACATGCATTCCATTCATGAAATGCATAATCAGATAATGACAGTTATGACCAGAGTAGCTACCGATTAGAGCTTAAAGCTCAATGAGTGAAAATGAGCCTCGAGCTAAAAAATGATTAAGTGCCTAAGGCTCACTATATAAAATGAGCCCTGTATCCCCCAAGTGGATAAGGGACAATTATTAATGAGCCCGGTATCCAAAATGGATATGGGACAGTTCAGGCACTCAGTCACAACAACATAACAATTGGAAAGTGTCTCATGAGCATTTCATATGCATATTGATAAGTATGTTTGCTAGAATGAAATGCCAAAATAGCCTACGCTTAAGTGAAAATGTAAAGTTTATGTAAAGTACAGTATGTGATTATATGTTATGTGAATTGTTGTGATGCATGAATTGAGCAAACCATCAATGATAGTTACCTCATTGAGTTTGCAAAACTCACCAAAATTTCAACGTTGACTTTTTAGGACTAAAAGACGACTCTAACTACTGAGAGGCTCTACCAGCCATGTAGATTGTGATTAGCAAGAGAAGTCATGGTTCAAAGGTCGGTCAGCTGGGATTTTTGGGACAAATTAGTTAGATTGTGTATATTGTCCTCTTTCGTGTAGTACTTTTGTATTAGGTTTTGATGATATACGTATAGAAAATGTTGAAAGATACAATGTAGACATTTGGGTTTTATGAAATGAAAGAGGAAAAAGTTGATTTTAAAATAGTGTAGTTTTTCTATTGATGCTCTATAAGTGAATTACTATATCATGTCATGTGAAGTGAATGTAGTAATCGAACGTAGCTCGCCCTTATCATAGGATATGTACCGGAATGACCTTCGAGCATCTCGGTGTGTACCCTGCAGTAAGGGGGCACTACAACATCATTTTTAAATAGAAAAATAGAGCTTCTTAATTTTGAGTCATGGTCTTATTCTTGAGTTGTCAAAAAAAAGTTTAGGTTTTAAATCCTAATGGTCATGTATACTTTTCTTCCTATAGATCAATCAGGAGCAGAACCCTCCACTTTGAGATATCAGATTCGACGTGAAGGAGCGTATTCTACCTGTGAGTTAATAATTCATTGTTATAAATATGCATTAGAATTTCATATTCATCATGGAAATCACTATCATTATAATATGTAGGCATGACATTCATATATATGGGCTGACACATGTATATATATATTATTGTGCAATGTTGTGCTCGTTTTGATATGTGATGATATGGAGGATTGCTATAGTATGAGTTACCCGGTGGGTGTCATTAGGTTATGTGCATAGTGAGTCATTAGTCGGGTATAGATGTGGGTTAGTATTGGGTTTATTGATTGGGATATGACATGGTTCAGGTAGTTTAGACAAACTTGCTTTTGGACACCAACCTATATATGAAATATAAGAGGTTGCATGATTGTGGCAGTTCAGTCGAGCTTGCTCTCAGATGACAATAATGTCATAGTGAGGTTATGACGGTTTGATTGAGTGTAGCATGGGAGTCCACTACATTGGACCAAGCGACTCGTGTGAAACAAGAGAGTCCTTATGGCCATAATATATAGGTAAGAGGTATGTTATAGGGTCAATCCTCCACAATTAATTGTGGATTGTAATTGTGTTGATTATGTGACATGATATTGGTATGAAAAAAGCATTAATGTTTATGAACAAATTCATTATATTATAAAATTACATTTATAGTTATAATACATTATAAATATATATGTATCATATAAAATCCTTAGGAATGCATAAAATAACTATAGTATTAATTCACTCAGCGAGGTCTAACTCCCCTTAACTATTTTTTAGGATCTTCTTTTCAGATCTCTTTTAATAGGGTACTTTATCAGTGTTCTTCCTCTCCAACAATTTAATGTATATTTGTTAGTGACCTTTGACTCTAAAGCCGTAGTAGTCTTGTAGATGTTAGATTTCCCTTGTATTAACTATCTCAATGTTGTAGAAAATTAAGGATTGTATATTGTTAGAATTGTTTGATTATTACAATTATGAGTTTGATCATTTTGAAATTTTATCTTTATTTAAAAATAAGGATTTGATGGTATTTTAGGCTTGCTAAAGGTATAGTAAATCTTGAGTTTACTGCTCCTTTGGCACTGGTCATAATCCAAGGTTGGGGTTACGATAAAGAAATTCGTCACAAGTCGTAGCATTAACTGGGAGGCTTTTTGGAAGGTTGGTTTGGTTTAGTAAGTTAGAGATCTTATCGACGTTAGAGCCTAGGCCTAGTTCTTTAAGATAGTGGAGCCCTCTTATTGGTAATTAACAATCAAAGTGCTACCCAATCACTATTCAGTTTTGGTTTCTAAGGGAGATGGTTTGAATGAGTTATTCAAAATTCGTTGTCATAATAGGGCTATATAATGCAAAGTTTATGGGGACATAAGCTTACCTAGACTTGCAAATAGACTTCTCGTATGAGATGTCTTTCTATAGTTCTAGAGTACAATCAATGATGAAGGGGACTATAACATGAGCAAATGCCAGGCATCATCGCTATGATACCCAATGCTTAGATATATCCATAGATTTCTGAGCCACATATAGAGCAAACTGGGTGATAGCTATGACATTGTAGAGAACTTTGAGAGGAAGTTAATTTACCTAGGGCACACGTTAGCCTAGTTTATCTGACATCAAAGCAAGGAGAGGAAGGTTGGCACGATCTGTATGGGACTTTATGTGACAAGAGTTGCAAGGAGGAAGGGGTCTTCAACAGATTACCACTGAAGTGATTGGTAGGCATCATGGCAGCATTAAACTTAGATGTCATAAAGCACATGGTAAGTAGATGAGGGTAACATATAAACAATATCTACAGACTAATTGGTTTGACTAGCTAGCATCATCAAAAAAATGCTACAGAGAAGTCACACACAACGAAGCAGCCACCACCGTCGCATGCACCACCATCCTAGACTTGAGGAGCAGTATACGAGGGGGGTAATATTGAGATACCCAGGATGTAGACACCATACCCAGACTAACTGAAGATAGGTTAGTTTGGGAGATAGTTGGGACAACTCATAGGTAGGGATGGAAACTTTTGGTCCATGGGCCTAAATCTAGTTGTTTTTAATAGATGGGCCTGTGACTCAAGACAAAATTATTCTAAGAAAAACAACATTGTTTTCCTTATAAAAGTTAGGCCTCAGGTGAGTCTGGATTTGGGTAGCTTAGACCCAGATCCAATTTTAAAAAATAAGTTGTTCTATATTTTTAATTTTAAAAAAATTAACGAGGGCTTACCAATTGCCATCCCTACTCATGAGTACTCAATGCATTATTCGGGTATAGTGGATAAAGACGGGGGAATGGATAAGCTGGCTTGAGACCTCTGTTAGATGTATGGGGGATTTATTACTGCTAATGGTTAGTTATCAGGGCATATTTCAACCTCCATCATCTGGCACAAGTACATCATCATCAATGACCTAAGGACCCTCCATCGACGAACATGTCAGAGTTACCATAGGATGGAAATGTTTAAATTTAGTTTTCTTTTCTTTTTATCTTTTTATTTGATTATTTTTCTTATTTTCTTTTTGTGTTATTTATTTTGTTTAAATGTACATGCATTGTATTTCCATTAATTGTGTTTCTATCTTTCTTAGTGATTTTAGTGATTTTAATTCCTTTTATCTTTTTATTTGTTTTCATTTATATTTTGCAAGTAAGATTATATCTAGTATCAGATGGATCTCTCATCAAAATCAGGAATCTAAAATTCTTATTACTCAGCGAAGTACTAAATTTCTCAAGTTTTAAACTTTTTATTCATATGTACTTATATTGTGTACATTGAGGACAATGTATAATGTTAAGTGTGGGGAAGGGGACTATAATTTCTTAAGCTTATTTTAATCTTTGTTATCAAATCTTATTAATTAATATTCTACATTAGTTGAAATATGTTGATAAATACTTAAGATAATATTGATTACTTATTTGAACAAGTATGCAAAATGATGAAAATTAGAACAAACTTGCTTTTTTAAATTATTATTTTTAATAATCATTGAGATATTTAATTTGAATGAAAATTGCAGATTATTTACACACATAAGATCCATTTTTTAGGACTTTTTAAGACTAAGAGCAAATTACATAAAATTTTAATGTCTTTTATTATTTCATATATGTTATCAACCATAGTTGGATAATTCTGGAACTTGCTTTTATTATACATATTGAGACCATATGTTAAATTAGACGTACTGGAATGATAAAGGAACTTATATTCAACATTTATTTGGCCAAATTTCTTAAATTACCCTAGCATATTTTATCCCTTAGTGGTAACCAATTTTGAGCCTTAGCCTTTTTCATTAATTATAGCACCATTATTATCTTTTACCTTTTTTTTCTTGAAACCTTTTTACTAATTTGAACCATTAAAGTATTTACAATTACCGAATTCTTTGAAATTTGAATTTTGAAAAGGCCCAATATTTCTTTAATTGTTGGTACATGCTTAATGACTGATCGAAAGAAAAATGTTATTGTGAACATAGAAAAAAATAAGAAAAAGAAGTGTTTGAATTATGGTACTAATAGATTTGTGTTATGAAGGACTATTTTATAAAAGACTAAGCTTCTTGTAATCTTGTCTATTGTAAATATCTTTCAAATTTAGCAACCATTTGATTATCCCAATCATACCTTACCTAAGCCTCATTAAACCTTATAAATACCTTTTGATATTTGTTTCTAATTTACTTATAAGTGGTGTAGTTATGATAATATTACAAGTATATGGTTAAGAATTATGCTATATATTGATTTGAGAGTTCATATACTTTTCACCCTAAACATTTGTGTGAATTAAGTGAAACCTTAGTAAGGGTGTAAAGATTTGTGCTTTTAAGTTCAAAAATATTATTGATGTGATTATTATTTATATTCACTTGTGAAGTTAGTTTTAGGGTAACTTGATTCTAATTGTATGTTAATTTGATCAGTATGACATGATAATTTAAAGTATGGATGGATAGGTTAAAGTTAAAGAGGGATAGATGTTTATAAGAATGATAATTTAGATTATGATTTGCATGAGGACAAGCAAAAGCTTAAGTGTAGGGATGTTTGATAAATGATTATTTGAATATGTTTAATGAGTTTTTTCTTGATATTTACTAGTTTTATAGTATTTTTGGTACTTAATTCGCTTCAAGTTCATTTGAAGGTAATAATTTCCTTTCTAGAGCAAAAGAAGAAGAATTCAGATGAAATTATGAAATGGAACAAAGATTTGAAGAAACTTGGACCTACATGTGTAAAACCCCTTACCTTTTCCTGTAATTGAATACAAAGCGTTATGTTCAGTGAATAATACTCTTTGCTTAGATAGTGATTTTTGGGACCAAATCCTAGAAAAGAATTAAAAAAATGTCCAGAATAGGTATTAGAGTATAATGACACTAAAATAGTTCAAAAATAATTCTGATTGGATGGATTTCAGGAATTTCAAAAGTTTAGGACTTAAAATACCCTTTTTGGAAAATAATGAATATATATGTTTTTAAACCCATTAAAAAAAATTTGGAAGCATCTGGTTAATATGTATTAACCCGAATTAGAGTATTTCATGGTCAATTTGATGGGAAGAAAGTTGTAGATAATTTTTAGAATTTAATTCAGATAGTTGATGAATTAAACTCATTAAGGGCCATTTGGTCATTTTATAAGATGTAAAGGCAATATAGTCTTTTCACAAGAAGTTAGCGGATTGATGAGTCAGAAAAGAGGACCAATTAGAGAGTGGCATATGTAATGTACTAAAGGAGTAGAAACAACCAAAAAACCAAGATGACTTGCTTCATTCTTTCACCTCCATTGTGAGAGACTAAAAAATAAAAGAGAAAAAAGAAAGGCAAGGGTGACTCACGGCCAAGAAGAAGGAGAAGAAGGAAGTTGTTGTTTTCGATGGATATTTGAAGAGATCTTGATCAAGTGAAGGTGCTTAACAATTACCCAAAAGATTGAACAAAAAATAGTAAGTTTTTCTAGCTTTAACTTCTAGTTTTATGGATTTTGCATATAATGGTTTTGTATAAGATCAATGGTGATTTTGCCTTGCGATGGAGTAGATAATAAGTTTGGAAGCATTTAAGGGTTGAAATTAAGAAATTAAACCAAGGAATCAAGCTTGAGCGAATCTGCCATAGATAGGGTTTTTAGTGTGATATGATCCAAAAGATTATTTTGGTTGAATTCGATAATAGAGATAGCCACGTTTCGTGAAATTCTGTCTTAGTTTCTTGATTCACTTGAGCTAGTCCCATTGTTTTGGCCATAACCTAGCCTACAGACCTCCAAATTGGGTGATTCCAACTAGAGATGAAACCTAAGACATATTATTGAAAATATCTAGAAGAGACCATGCCAAATCCTATTGAATGACATTGGAATTTGAGATTGAAAATGGTGACCTAATATTGCCCCTATAATAGAAGGGAATTCAGGGAATTCAACCCATACACGACCATGACTCATCATGCATGATCGTGACATGGTGAATATGATTAGCGTATGTGTTATGTGATTACACATTAATCTTGAATTCAATTAAACCAAATATATAGTGTTAATGTCTTATTTTTGAATTTGGAAATAAATGTCTAAATGAAATGCGCTTTGTGTAGGTAAAGGAAATGCTTAGAATGTGTGAGTGTGCTTAGTGATAAAGTTGCTAAACAGTGAGTGTATTTTAATCGTTTCATTTGAATAACTTCTTTATAAAAGATTTGATGATATTTGGTTTTAAATTATGCATTCAATTGTTTGATTATGAGATTGAAAGATGTTGAAAATTTTAAACGTACATGGGCCAAAGGCAATGTCATGATTCTGACACCTTTGTCACGATTATGATAGGCTTTAAACCCCTCCCATTTGTTTTTGATTTCAAAATTGTATAAATTGCTTTATGAAATGGTTTAAGCTTTATGTTAAAGGTTAAGGTACCAAGGAAAATGATTATGTTTTTAGCCAATGATACACCGTTAGGCTTATTACACGATATTATACTAGTAAGAGTATTCCAAATGTGCATGGCAATGTCTGGGGGGTGTCAATTACTAATAGTAAGTAGTATTAGGTTTGTTAGGAGTCCAGTCCAATGAGTCACCCTCTGTATATACAAAGTATATAAAGTGCTAGTCAAATTGTTATAAGTAAGCAATGTAAAACTAACTTCGTAACTACTAGTTTATAGTGATTAACCTATTATGAGTAAGCGAAGCAGAATCAGCTTCATAAATAGTGATACCATAATGCAAAGAATTTTATAGTGGGTTATATCGTATAAGAACTTTACAATAATAAATAATGGTGCCATTATTTTCTTTAAAAGTAAAATTGAGAAATTTGGTTTCAAGAAGCTTATATGTTTTATGTTGGCATTGTCTTATACTAAAAGAAATGAATTTCTTTTTAGGAGCTATAAATGATTTGTAAAGAATTTTTAACACTGATTGAGCTCATTTAGATCATACTCTATTTTTTGTTTCTTTAAACAAATCCTCCTAGGTGAATGTTCAGAGGCTTTAGTAGTAAGGACTCAACCTCGCGAGTAGTTAAACTTCATCACGTGCTACTGTGTAGGCATTTGGACTTCTAAATACTTTTAAGACCAATTGCATAGTTATGACTATGTTTGAAATTTATTTTTATATAAGGAAGGCATGCTTATAAATGTTTGTAAACTTTATGCATGAGTAAGTTTAGCCTTTCCAAAATTTGTTGATTTAATTGTTTGAGACTATTATGAGTGGACTTGAAGTCAAAAAGAAATTTGCAATGGAGAGTTTTTTATGAATATAAAAGTGTTTGAAAGTTTACAGGGACTTTAAAAATTTTTGGGAATGTAAAAAATGTAATCGTTATGCTGCCAAAAATTTTCATGTGATATTTTAAAAACCTCCACTTTTTACATTTATTAATGTTGAGTTAAAGCTTTTCTATAAAAAAGGCAATAGGTTTAGCTTCACACGAACTTTCAAGCCAATTCAGATTTAGAATGGAGGTCCACCGTGGAGTGCTAGGCAAGTCACCTGGTCATTTCATGATAAGAGCCTATCAGTGTTGTTATTAGAGCCTAAGGTTTATTTAAAAAATAGGTTACCTCTTTATTTAATTTACAAAATGCTTTTACATTATGTTAAAAGTGAGGTGACCAATAAAATGTTATGATTTACATGGATATGGTTTCAAAGATTGAAAATTTTATATATTTTTATTTTTGCCAAATACACAGCACGATGCATAGATGAGGCTATAGATCTCTTAGGAGACATATTCCAACGGGAGGATGATCACATGCCAAGTTTAGCGAGTGCTTCAATGAACCAAGCACATTCCGAATCATCAGGGTTGGCAGAACTGACCGGGGTGAGTTTTAATGCAGAATAGATGGCTTAATGTGGCATTTCAACAACCATGCAAGAATGTGGAAACCATTGGATGTTTGATTAAGAGTGTTTGTAAATTGGGCGTAAAGAATTTTGACAAAAGTGGAGATCCCAAGAGTGCACTCACGTGGCTAGATCGAGTTACGAAGATATATATAATTGTGGGATGCATTGATGAGTGGAGAGTTGTATTATTCATCTTTCTCCATTAGGACAAGGCGAAAGATTGGTGGGAAGCCACTGAGAGACGAAATCTGGATGGGTATCATAGGTAGAATTTTAAAGGATCTACCCACAGAGTTATAAAGATGTTAAGTTAGAGGAATTCTTTCGTCTAGAGTAAGGTTTAATGTCAACGATGAATTATGAGAAGAAATTTTCGTAACTTGTTAGAAACATTCCATTTATTGCTAACAGTGAGGAATAGAAGTGCAAGAGGTTTGTTGCAGGCTTGAGTCCTAGATTGTCTTTAGCTTCACAAAAATAATATGGTGAATTAGTTAAAGATGTGATAAAAGTGGAGAGAAATGCAACAGTAATTACTTAAAATGCAAGATCAGAACAGAAGTGTAGTGCATTAGCTAGTTCATCCCAGGGTCTAGAAAAGAAAAATAAATCAAAACAGTCTAGTGGTAGGAGGTTTAGTAGAGGAGGATCATCCAGCTAGGAATCCTTTGGGTCACCCACTAGGCCTACAGACTCCCGTGACACTAAGGACCCAGTGCTAGAGCATGCTACTTGGGGAAAAAGGCTTTTGGATGAGTGTTGGATAAATAAGACGGGTTGCTTTCATGTGGTCAAGAGGGCCACTTTATCAAAGATTGGTCACAGTTAGTCACCACAAAGAGGTCAATAGATAGATCTTTAGCACATCCATAAGTTAGTGGGCGTGATAGATAGGGTAATTGGGGTTCTCAGACTAGAGGGTTGAATTTTACTGCATTCGGTAGAGGTTTAAGAGGTAAGAGAGTAGCCTCCACAAGACAGACAGGTAGATCTTGCACACAAGCTTGAGTTTTCTCAATCACCTAGTAAGAGGTTGATGCCATACCAAGGGATAAGGAAAACATGAAGATAATATGAAGAGATATGAAAGAGAGCTTCACCCAATCCAAGCTTACAAGAAGATTCATTAGAAAAAAAAAGGGATATTTAGAATTATGATTTCTTTGTTTTCTATTTGTTTGCATATTTATCATTGATTTTGTTTTTCTACAGATAGGAAATAAGTTGTTTAGTGTCTAGGTGTGATGAACGCTATGTTATAATAACAATATGATTTGAACTTTTATTTAATGCAATTTTATTGATTAATTTATTGTGATTCAATTATGCTTTTTATTCTTATTTTTATATATCTAGAATATTAGAGCATGATTTGATTATCTTTAAGATTGAGAAATCCTCTTGTATAAGTAGATCTACCATAGCTGGAAGGATTTACATTCAAACCTAAACATAGGTTGACATAAATCCTCTAGATTGGGGTCAAACTTAATAACGAAATTCATAAATCGATAATACAATGAGGGTTTTAACTAAAAACATTTCTATTAATCAACTGATGGATTAGTTTTCAATTTTCTTAAGAAAGATATTAACATAAGATAGGAATTTTCATGGTTCAATAATCAATAATATAATTGTATAGTAAAACGTTAATAATTAAGTATTCTTAGGGGATTCATTACCTAGACACTATTATTTGAAATTGATTATTCTTAATATTTTCCTTATTCTATGCACTATGTTAATTCTTAATTTATTTCTTTAGTTAAATTTTTAATTAAAATCCACATTTTGATTCATAAGTTAGATAATAGAAACTCAAACTTGCCTGTGCTAGCTACAACTATACCATGCACTTGTAGTATGTTTAATATTTATATAACTTATCAATCAAGAAAACCATCTTAGAGAACAATTGTAGGAGATCCAGAAACCTTTGGCAAGTTGCACTTTATTCCACAAAATAAGGAAGGACTTATAACTCCTCATGATGATGTTTTGATAAAAGGAAAGACCAAGTGGAAACTTGCCTTGGTTGGTTACTTCCTAGATAAGAGATTGGCTTTTCTAAATGTCCAACACTAGTAACACCTAAATTGGAAGAGATGGGAACTAGAAAACAATATGATCATTGTGTTGGTTTATACCCTACAGCCAATCAATTTGGTTGTAGTTTAGTGACAAATTATTTAAAGGCATTCTTTATCTTGTACATATTTAGATGTATATGATAAAGTCCATGGGATAATTATACATTGCAAATGAAATTATAATGAGA
>JAOSBK010000005.1:34859682-34870993 GCA_027568895.1 Erythroxylum shatona | reverse complement strand
TTTTTATACTTGGGTATATGGAAGGGGTTTTGGTTCATGAAGTTTAGGAAATACATGGGCTTTAGCAATCTAGAGTCAATTTCAGTGAATGTGCTTTATGGGTTCTTAATTTTGAATTCCTATTGAATGAGAATTTTATCATTTATAAAGGAAATCAAGGAGGGGATCAAGAGAGTAAAGAGAAGCAAGAGGAAAGACATCCTTAAGCCAATTTCTTAAGCAAGGAATTCAAGGTAGGTATATGTTTATAATAGAATAAATAAGCCAATAAATGTTTTCTTTGAATCAAGGAAGTTTAATAATTTCAGTTGCATCATAAATGTTGCATTTGTTGCTTCTTGATTGAATTGAGAATTTGCTATGTGTTTGATATGTGAATTGGGTTGATGATTTGTGAAAAGACATTAAAAATGATTCTTTTGAAAAGATACATGTTTATGAAATCATGTTTTCATAAATAGTTTTTGAAATATCTCATGTTCATGAAAAACAAGCTTCCAAGAAATTGTCATTTGGGCAAACGGTTTTCAATTCATGAATTACATGTTATGTGGGTTTGGTGTAATCCATTCAAGAATGTCACGTGCACATTGATCAAGTTAAAGGATTCTCCCGCCTACCCGCTAGTGGCACGGAGCTCCTTCATGGACTCCCTCAAGTTTACGTCTACGCAAAACCACTATGTTGGATTTCGTTAGTACGCCACGTTTGCGACTACATAGGACCATTATGTGAAAATGTGTAGTTCGTCATGTTTATGGATTTACCCAAATTATTTTGATGTGCTTATGTGATGTTGACAAGTTTGATGCATTCATGATTTGAAATTTATGAATTTCGGTTATGAATTTGAGAATGATATCTTGATGAATTTAATTAGAACTTTGTATTGATAAATGAACATTTTAAAGGTTTTGCTTATTTTTCTGTTATAAACTGTTACCCACGAGCTTTAAGCTCACCTCCATTCCTTCTCATCTCTAGGTGACGAGCAAGAGATCGAGTGAAAGAGAATTGAGGTATCACTTCAAAATTTGCATCTTTTTGTGTTTTAAGCTAGATTTGCAACTACAAGGTTTTTATTGCATTTTGAGCAGATTGTTGTTCATATATCTTTTTGTATTTTGGCATTTTGAGATATTGATGTATTGTGGCTAAAAATGCCCACTAAAGTTTTGTAAAAATTCTTATATTTTAATGTTAATGAAGTATGTTTGTGTGTTGCCGATGATATGTCAAATTTGTTCATTGCATTTTCAAGTTTTCCAAAAGGGTGAGAATTTGTGTTTTGGCTTCGAGGAAAATACTGTATTGATCTAGGCTGAATTAGACAAAGTTGTCTTCTTGGAAGTTGTAGATTATTTTACTAGCTTTCCAATGATATATAATATGAAACTTTTGGACATTGGAGTTGAGAGATATGATTATTAGAAGCTTGTGATGGTGCATAGGATGGACAATCGGAATAGTTATATTGTTTTGAAATTTTGACTCTTATAGAGGTAGAAATTATTTTTAAGTTCTTCATGGAAGTTATAGATCTAGAAATCTTCTTTAAAACGGTCTAAGAATGAGCTTAATCTGATATTTGTAGTAAAAGTTATGTTCATTTTACTAATATAGGTCGGAAGAAGAAAAGCAAGAGGAGAAAGTCGCGATCGCAACTCGGCGGAGATGCGCGAAAGTCGCGATCGCGTGTGCACGATCGCAACTCGCAGGTCCTTTCCCCTCTGCCTGAACATCTTTCACTCTTTTGACCATAACTTTGTCGTTCAACCTCTAAATGACCTGGTTTTTGAAGCATTGGATTCATAACATATTCATCTATGTCTCTACAATTTATAGCTTTTGGTATTAATTTAAAAAAGATTAATCGAATCAAAGTGAGGATATCAATTGGAAGAGCATGAATTGGATATTTAACTGAACATGCTTCAGTATTTTGATGATATCTTGATCTGTAGAGCTACAAATGAGATGATTCTTATTTCTAAATAAACTAGAGACACAGAGCTATAAATTATTTGAAGAACTCGAATTTTAATTCAGTCTCTAAGACTTTCAATTTCAATAGGAAAGTTGAGTATAGTGTACTGTTTTAGTACAATAATAGTTCGAAAATGTTTGGGCTATAACTTTCAAATTTTTAAACCAAATTGAATGACTTTGATGTCATTAGAGACTTAAGACAATGGGGGACAAATGTTCAGAAGAAGCCATTTTGAAATTTCGGTTTAAAGTTTCCCAAAATCTGTTCGAAAACAGGAGAAATGAGTTCGTTTTGATGTTTGACTGGTGTGGGCACGTCACCCTTGTGGAATGCGCGTCCAGATGTCACGTAGGACATCGGACACGTGACTCACAAGGGCGGGGTCCTAACACAGGATGTCAGGTATGTATCTTGCGAGAGTGGGGTGCTACAATAAGTATCGGGATTTTATAGGGCTACAATGTTGTCAGGTTATAAACACTTAAATTTGCCTAATTTTAATTAAATTGAATTTTATTCCAATTCTATTTTGAATATTTCATTATATACTTAATGCTTGTAACAAGATTAAGGTTTTAATTTCAATTTCAAATTTCAAATCAATAACAATTTAATTAAATTATAGAATTAAAGCTTGCTCTGATACTACTATTGAGAAATCGGGTCAAGATTTGATCCCATGTACAGTGAAATAATTATAAAACTTTTTTGTATTTTACTTTCCTAAAAGCTAAGATCACTTTAAATTATATAAAATGATTAATACGTAAATTATAACAAAGAATAAATTATATTTTGTACTTTATTTCAACGCTTGATCATTTTCTTATAATGTCCCTCGAACTGTTTCTAAAACTGACTCAATTCAACCATTATAGCCGCACAAGTGTCCAATTTCTAACGGTATCCATAAAATAAGTTGAGAAAACTCTATAATTGATGCAAAGAGTGTTAGGCAAAGAGTGTTAGCTCCCTTAGAGCTTAAGTCTATTTATAATAGGTTTTAAACATCTTAGTAATTATAATGTTTTTAAATTATTTTATCATTAAACTAAAGCCAACCGATTACCTATAGGGTATAAACCAACTGGGAATGCCTAGTTGGAAAATTACTTTCCATCTAGTTATTTGTAATTATAATTCATGGTCCAATCCTTTAAATTCTCCTTTAATATCTACCATTTTGCTCTTTTTGAGGTTTATATTTTGTTTTTTGGTTCATGCTCTCTTTTTCTTTTTTGAATTATATTTTCTAGTGATTATGGACACTAAATAAGTGTGTGTTTGCAAAATGATGTCAGAAAATGGCAATGTTAAAGCTAGAAGCTGACCCAATTCTTTCTTCCTTCTCCAACATATCAATTGACCCAACTCTTTCTCCCTTCTTCAACATATCAACACAGCCTTAACATTGCCATTTTCTGACATCATTTTGCACTACCACCCAGCAAAATAAAATACGAAAAATATAATAAATTTTTATTTCTTAATATTTTTTATAAACCAACCATTATTAATTACTTGAAACCTGACCCAACTCTTTCTCCCTTCTTCAACATATTAAAGCATCCTTAACATTGTCATTTTCTGACATCATTTTGCATTACCACTTGCAAACAAAATACGAAAAATATAATAAATTTTTATTTCTTAATATTTTTTATAAACTAACCATTATCAATGGTAATAATAATCATTCATTTCTCTTAATCAACTATTATAATTATAATGATAATATCCATTCTTGTTATTCGCTATATTCATTATCATTCTTATTACTATTTTTCTATAAAAGCAAACTGTTCCTTTAGATTGAATTTTGGAAAGGCTTTGGGTTGTTTGAAACCTATTAGAACTCGAGCTCATGTAGCATAACTTAGGTTCAATGAGACTTCGAGTTGGACTTGAGTCTTATCTTAATAGGGTATTGTTGATCGATCTTGATTTGACCCTTAGATTGAATTTTGGAAAGGTTTTTGGTTGTTTGAAACCTATTAGAACTCGAGCTCATGTAGCATAACTTAGGTTCAACGAGACTTCGAGTTGAACTTGAGTCTTATCTTAATAGGGTATTGTTGATCGATCTTGATTTGACCCATTGCTATTCTTATTTGCAGACATATTACATACTCATTTGTAGTTCGATGAATATTAATATATTTTATTAAGTAACTCAAATGTTAGATATTCAACATTTAATGCTAATTATTTGTTTGCCAAATTCCAACGTCGTGTACAATATGCAACATTTACAAATAATGGTAAATTATATATATATATATATATAGACTACAATGGCTCTTCGCGGAATTCTCTCCGGGCATTTTTGTTTGCAGTTGACTGGGGATAATATTGTGATTTCCTACACAAAGTCACCTCTTTCGATATAGTTTAAACAGTAAAAAGCATCCACGGGGCACGACTGTCATCGTCATTATATCACCCACCTGTGAATGTAGAAAGAAATTATTACCGTTTGCGATGTGGGAGTTGGTGGAGTACCGCGTGTAGAAAATTGAACTTTATTTTATTAGTAAGATGTTATGTTTATATTTTTTTTAAAAAAAAAGAATTCTGTACTTTTTAAGATTTTATGTTTATAATATTGATCATGTCCCTCCACTCCGCGCCTCGGTTCTTTTCCTTTTTAGTTTTGTTTCTTTTCTCTGCGACGAATTAATAATTAAAGCCCTAATTTCTACTATTTCTCTCCCCGTCTCAGCCCCTTCTCTCTCTTCAAAAGGCCACCGTTAACCCTAAAACAAGTTTCTCAATGGCGGCGGCTCGAGAACATAACGACAATCCCTACGAAGACGTTGGCGGTTTCGGGAAGTTTCGAAAGAGGCCGTTTCGAAGGAGCACTCGCACCACCCCGTATGATCGACCTCAGACTGCGATTCGGAACCCTAGTGCCAACACCGCAAACAACAAGCATGGCTGGTTGTCGAAGCTTGTGGATCCCACGCAGCGCTTCATTGCCTCTAGCGCTCATCGGCTCTTCGCTTCCTTTTTCCGGAAGAGCCTCCCTCCGCCTCCGCCTCCGCCTCCGCCTTCCCCGCCGGAGCCAGGTTCGATTCTTTCATTGTCTTTAATTATTTCTTGTTTCTTTAAGTTGCAGTTGTTAATATTTGTATGAATTGATATCTTCTCTAAAAGGTAGGGTTTTTTTTTTAATTGGTCGATTAATGAAAATTCTTTATGAAACTTGGGGTTTTAGTGAAGTTGAGAGATCAGTGAAAATTGTTGTGAAATTTAGGGTTTGTTTGATTAAGTTATTACGCAGTTTACAGTTTACTCCGTTTACACTAGATTCGGGAATTCTTTTGTTATCGATGGATTTTTATTTAATTGAAATAACGTGTTAGGTTAACTTAAACTTTCCATCCCTTTTCTTGTTAATTTGTGTTATCCCTTTTCATATTTGAAAATTTTTCTGTTGACATTTCAAGAGACTTATTCGATATGATTCTGAGCTTTTATTTTATATTTTGATAGTAGAGCTAAACCGGGGAGCAATGGATAAGCAGCACGAAGCAACTTCCACTGTAAGTTCGATAGCTTTTTAAAATCTGGTTCCTTTTCTCTGCATTTATTTTTGTCTTTGTACTATGGTTTTGAAGGAGAGGAGTACCTATTATTTTTCTTTTCTGCATGTTCTTAATCTGCACTCTTAGGATGATGACTCTGCAAAAGTTTTAGTTTTTTTCAAAAAGACTTTTGATACACAAACACACGTATATGAGAATTTATTTTACATACTTACTAAACTGCTTAGGAACTTAGCTTCTATGAATCCGACATCTCAAGCTATAAATGAGGAGTGTAATCTATTATTCTTTATGGATTACCTGACCTTTTATTGACTGTTTCAACTAGTTTGTTGCTAATTATTGGTTGCATTTACCTTTGTCTGCCTTCTGTTGTTAAGCTTATTATGGGATAAGTTGAATCTTGATTTGTTTGTATTTCATGCATTAAAGTGTGGAATGATCTTTTTTGGTAAAAAGGATGTCTGTATGAATTTATCACTTATGTTTTTTAATGAATTCCTGTTGAAGGGTCCTCCTGATGCAAAAAGTGTATCTGCAAATGGTTGTGATACTCCAGTTAGTATTTCTGATGGAAGTGGGGTTACTGAACTGGAAGTAATACTCAAACAGAAGACTTTTACGAAGTAAGCGATTGTATATTTTCAATGATTTAGTAGTTGTGATATTTTAGAATTTTTAACTCCTGCTGTTTTTATTGATAAGATGCTATGCTTGTATGTCTACTCTATTGCATTGATGCTTTTTTGTTAAAAAGATCTAGTCATGTTAATTTTGAAAATTTTCATCTATTTCAAACAAATTTTTTGGGTTCGTCTCATGTTAATTTTATTTGTTTGTAGCTACTTGCCATACTATAATCATTAAGATGATGCCTCTTGGTGTGTGTGACTCAGTGGAGATATAGAGACATAGGAAGATTGAGTAGTGCCATAAGTGCAAACTGAAGTATCATATCTTTAAAAGATGGTGTCATCTCTGACTTCATTTCATAGGATGTCTGTTTGGCAAGTCATTTTTGTCTCTCCCTTGGTTCTGTTGTACTGTGATATTCTTTCATGTTCATTCTATTATTTAACAGCTTGGATTTGGATTTTTAAGATCAACTTGGAAATTTTGTAGTTATACAATGAAGTAGATTTATAATCTTTTCTGGTGATGTCTTACAAACCCTCTCAATTTACTCTTCAGATCTGAGATTGATCGATTGACATCCTTACTACAATCAAGAGGTGTTCACACTGGAGAGGATAACAAATCAGATGTTGTTACTTCTAAAGCGGATTTACATTCAAGTAAAAAGGAGAAGCTTGCAAGTGTACCAGCCAAAGACAATTGGATTGAAAATCGCATCACTCCAGCACCTATCAGCTCAAATGTATGAATATTTTGTAAAACTTTGTTTTGTTCGTGTAGATGCTTGTTGTTTTCCTTTTATTTTTGTGATTCACTTATTTGCTTGTGTGAGATGCATACACACTTGTTATTTTGTTGGTGCTGTGTGTGTACTCTAATATATATATATAAGTCCCATGCTTTGATTGTAATATTTCCTAGTGGTCAAAATGATCTTAGGCTGTCGATGAAGATGCTGCCACACCTGCAGAGATGGCAAAATCGTACATGCGTAGTAGACTTTCAAAAGTTTCTCCACCCAATTTTGCTTTGTTTGGCCAATTAGTGCATGAAGGATCATCTTCAGTGACCAAAAAAGCATGTGCTTCAAACTCACCAGTTATGTCTATTGTGTCAAGGCCTTCAGACTGTCCTGGGTTTCCTGTGAATGGTTTTATCACACCAAGATCTCGTGGCAGATCTGCTATATATAATATGGCTCGAACGCCATACTCCAGACTTCATGCAACAACCAACGTCCAGGTTGAATCGATAGCTCTGTGTGAATATGGTGATTTTTGTTCTGTATTGAATATTGAAATATCTAGATACTGATTATATATAATATATGTGCTCATATTTAGGGTGCTGGTACTGCTAGCGATGCTTCTGGTGTTCCATCATCTTCTCGTAGCACATGGGTAACTAATAGAAACACTAGTTCTAAATTAGGGGTACAAGGGTGACAATCACATGTTGTCCATCTGTTCAGTAGACCATTTAAGGAGCTTTCTTGTTTTTGCTTTTGCAGGCTTTAAAGCGGAGGAGTTCAGTTTTAGAAAATGATATTGGATCCATTGGCCCTATACGTAGAATTCGTCAGAAAGTTAACGTCTTGCCCACTTCGAGAGCTCTCTCTATCCGTAGAACTGGATTTGACTCTGATACTGCTCAACCTCCCATCAGTGCAGAAAAGCGGGCTTTAGGAAGTGAGACTCTAGTGGAAAATGATGATAATAGCATTCATCAATCCAGGCTTAGATCTGTGACCTCCAAATCTAGTGAGATGGCTTCAAGGATTTTGCAGCAACTGGATGCGTTGGTATCATCAAGGGAGAGGTCACCTACTAAGTTGTCTACATCCATGCTAAATGGACCAGCTCTTAGAAGTTTGGATAACATAGACTCCCCCAAGTTTTTGGAGAATGCACATGATAAAAATAAGTTGGATGTTCAGCATGAGAACCCTTTATCTGATGTACGAGACGTGTCACAGCAACATGAGGCTAAAGAAAATGGTCCAAGCATATTTGATGTTAATATTGAGGAGTCAGCTTCAGCAGTCAAAGCAGTAGATGCAGCAATAAAGGTTGGTGAGGCTGCTGAGAAAGTAGCGGCATTCTCCACCATGAGGTCTGTTGTTCAACCTCCTCCCCAGCAGAAACGCTCTTTCCAGATTAGTGCCCATGAGGTATTTATGCATTAAATTTGATCAATATATAACTAAATTACATTAAGGCTGCATTTCTAGTAGTTATATTACTCTTTATCATATTTATATATTAGCCCGTGTTCATGATCTGAAGCAAAGAGCGGTTACTGGTGAGCCTTTGTGTAGATCTGAATTTGGTTTTTAAATTTTATTTTCTAATGTGGTATAGTGGAAAGTTTTCTATTTATCTGCTGATGATGCTAGTATGGAAGGGGGTGCTTAGCTTTATAATTTCGTTTAGAATGTTAATGCCTATCCTGTTTGACATTTGTGTTCTGGTGGTATGTTTATACAGGATTGCCTGGAGCTTGATGACGATGAAGATGTAACTGCATCTGTTACACCGAGTGAGGGAGGAGAACAGCCAGTTAGCACTTTCACTGAAACTAGGAGTGCTACTTGCTCTGCTATTTCTGTAAAATCTTCAGCATCTCCTGAAACAACCCAGCGGATAAGTTCTGTAATTAACCAAAACTCTGAACCAATTTCTGATGGGTATGTGGTTGTGGAGAATAGGAACTTGTTTACATTCCAGGCTGCAACTTCTCCCAATGTCACAGTCGAACAGGCTGCTATAAGCTGTCCATCAACTATGATATCTGCTTCACCCCAAGAATCAAATGTACCTCCTCCCATATTTAGCTTTGGGGATAAAATTGTTTCACGAAAAGAGCCAAATGGTATCTCCACTATGGTGGATATTAATTCTAAAACTGAGGATAAAGCTCCAATGTTGTTCACTTCAACCACCTCGTCAACAGTTAGTGGTTCTTCAGGTCCAAAGTTTGACGATTCTGCAGTTGCTGAACCAGAAAACTCAAACAGGTTGGTGTATGTGGATCTTATCTTGGTTAATAGTGATTCTCTTGGAACATGTGAAATCTGTGCTCTATAATTTAGTTTGTATTGGTATGGATGCCAGTCTATCTGGATAAATGGGGAAATTAATTTTGTTCCTTAATTCTGAATTAGGATACTGAGATAGTACATGCTGCTTTAGTTTAACTGGTTGAGTCTCGATTGTTCTTTCAAAGGATTATTGACAGGTGGCATTGCTCAGCTGGTTAGAAGATCAGCGAGTTTTTGAAATGTCAAAACAGTCTCTCCTAATATTGTGCTGTGTAATGTCTGTCTGTCCATTGTTCTCGAACCAATTGTATATAGAATATTTCAGTACTTTACCATTATATAGAAGCACATACAACAAGGTTGTGGAAATCCCAGATGGAAAAAAAATCAGCTTTAAATGATCTTCGCTTCATTTGTGTGCTTCTGGGTGGGTGAATCATAGTTTCTATTGTGTCATCTTAGATTCAGTGGGATTCTCAAATTCAAATCCTTCTTCAAAACATCCACAAAGGAAAGTTGGTTTCCATCCATTATATATAATTGCATTAGATTCTTAGAGAACGAGCCAATCAAACTAGAAATTTAAATTGTGCTGATGATATCATTAGGGATTATTATGCATCTTCATGTAAATTCCCGTTTGGGATTACAAATAGCTTTCTGGAAACGAAAATTTAGATTATATGGGTTCAGGAGCCCTCAATGATGTTTTAGGCAACTATCTGAAGCATATTTGAATAGCGATTGGTGGATGTCAGTCAGCATACTAACTATCATTCATTTAGGATAGGGCATATCATGCGCATGAATTTAAGAAGACATAAAAAGCTGATAGTTTCAAGATTCAGTGTGAGCCACTACATTTATATGTTTTGGTGCAGTTTGCAGACTAGAGCTTATAGCTCCTTTTAGATGTGCGAAACCTGGCTAGGAACATTCCCAATAGGTAGTGTATTTGCATCTCCTTTTGACAGTTCATGATAATTTAGAATGAGTTTTAGGAAGCATTGATAACATAAACACTGAGTGTTTTACTGTTTGAATATCAAGTTTTTATTTCTTATTAGCTTTTAGCCTGGGATTGCTAAGTGGTCCCTGACAGTATCTCTTGTTTTCATGTTTGGCCATTCAATGAATTATACTTCATTCATCAAAGAAAGGAAATCTCATTGTTCTATGCTTTTGTACGAGGCCCAACATGTTTGATATTTTAAACCAGTTAAGGTTTCTCTTGAATCTTCCTCTGGTTCCTAGGTAAAAGATTCTTTATTTTTGCATACTAGAATGAAATCAATGGATTAGCATTGATATCAAGTTCTATGATTGTAAAAGCATGTGGAATTAGTTCAGTTTATCTTTTTGTTTATTGTAATGGTAGTTGATTGAGCATTGAGCCATCAAGTTCTATCAGTGCAAAAACGTTGTGGTGTTAGTTCAGGTTGTCTTATATGATATTTCCTTGTTTGCATTCTGGACAGATTTGCAACTGTATCTGCAAATAAAGAGGCTGAATTAGATAAAGCTGAAGACAGAAATACGTTGAAGGCTAGTTTAGGCAGCTAATGCATCATGTACAAACTGCATCATATATATATATATATATAGATAGACTATTTATAAGAGTGAAGCTTATCACTACACGGTTTTGAATTAGAACAAGCTATCACTAAACTTACATGATACATACATACATTGCTCAGCCTAGGACATACAATTGCTGACTTCACTTCATATATGCAGTGTCTTTATGTATTGATATGTTCTCTTTACAATTTATATTTATATTGTAAAATATACATAGACATCTTCACCATTCATATGCAAACCATACCTAAGCCGAATCTAATTCTTCTAGGATATACTTTTCCTATCTTATGCTAAAGAAGCATATTAGCAAAAGAAATTAGTTGAACTAATATTCCTCTTAAATACCTACTTCTAATATCTGAAATTGCTGTCTTTATAAATCCAAGATTAAGTTAGCTTAGGCCATGCATGAAGTAGAAATCAATGATGGAAAGCCTTGTATTAGTGAGATACATAAGACCACCTATAATGCTTCTCATCTTCTTCTTATTATCTTTATTATTACATAAT
>JAOSBK010000005.1:34831756-34842458 GCA_027568895.1 Erythroxylum shatona | reverse complement strand
GGTTAGAAAAGAGATGACAAGAAATTGAGTTATGATATAAAGTAACCAAGTGTTCTTGAGGTGTAAGCTTATGAATATGCTAGACACATGTAGAGGGTAAAGATTGAAAGGAGAATTTAGAAAGATCATGTACAAATGAAGTGTAAATCTAAATTTAATTATACACATATGAATTATGAAATGGGAATGAGCATAATATGTGTTCTAGAACATATACCCAGGATTGTCATTGAGCATTGTACATAGTCAAACTATACAATTGTGCATAAATAAATACTTATACGTCTGCAATTATTGATGAATGTGAAATGGGTGTCTTGCATAAATGGGTTGTGCAGGTCAAGGGTCCGCATTCAGGTATTCCCAGAATTTGAAAGCAAATGCTAATCTGGAGCATATTGTGAGTAAACCGAGATGACTATTGAATAATTATGTAGATGTGATTGCTTATGTTGGTTTCAGGACAGAAGGTCCAATGATTGTGATGTTTGATTTGGATACTGAAGTGTTACTTAAATGTAAATTGGATGAACTATGTGTACTTAATGTGATTGTTAAATGTGTTCTGAATGAGCATTTGCATACGAATGATAGTGTGTCATTTAACTAAATGTTGAATGTCGGACTACGGTCCGATGATATATGAACATGATTGAATGGGATTATACAAATGTGAGTGATGCATTCCATTCCATGAATGCATGAAACATAACGGAGTTGTGACCAGAGTACCCACCGATTACAGCTTAAAGCTCAACGAGTGAAAAAGAGCCTCAAGATCAAAAGTGATTCAGAGCCTCAGGCTCAACGTTTAATGAGCCTTATATGGGACAGTTATCAATGAGCCCTATATGGGACAGTTTAGGCACTTCGTCACAACAAAGTAACAAATGAAAAGTGAGTCCTATGTGCACTGCATATGCATTATATGAGTGATTAAATTGTATTGAATGTGAAGTACAAAATGTGAAATGATGTGAATTATGTGTTATATGATTGGGTGAGCCATCGATGATGTTGAGTTCATAAAACTTACCCAAAATTTGAAATTATTTTTCAGGATCAGCAAAATACCCCGTTAGGCCCACGGAGTAAACCTACAGCATACAAGTGAAGGATAGAGGTCAGGATCAGTTTGCGTCTACATTTGTTTTTTTCCTATTTTGTATAAAATTGTATATTCTAAAATAAATGTACAAATGATTTAGGTTGTAATGAAAAGGCATTATGGCTAAAGTGTATTGTATTTGTGAAAGGGCCTAAATTGGTTATAGATTTCCGCATATTATGTTTGTGGTTCAAAAGAAAAAAAGTTTTATACTGATTTCTGAACAATTGAGTTCTTTGGCATGCCACCCTCGTGGGGCACGGACTCGAGTATCACCCACGATATTAGGTTCGAGACATTACAGAAGTGGGGTGCTACAAGTTTAGTATGTGTTTAATTGTTAAATTGAACATTTAGTGCAAGTTTACGTTAGGATTATGTTTGTTAGTTATATATTTGTGTTTTGTGTGTTTTATAGGTTAGAGCACGTGATTGAGCTTTAATTTTATGTGTTTGAGGTGCCTTAATGTGTTTGTGTATTTCAGGGAAAATATTGAAGAACGGAGGAAATTCAGAGAAGGTCCTGAGCCAAGCCCAGGGCCACGGATCGTGACAGAATGAAATAGAAGGTGCCACGATCATGGCTTGGTCTACCACGATTATGACAAAAAGGAAAGTCAAGTGTCACGATCATGGCTTGCGCGAGGACAGACGCAGATAACCTTCTAGATTTAAGTTTTGGAAGGACTTTTCAAACTTTTTGGACCCAAAAAAAAAACCTTAGGGCTACCTAGAATATAAAGAGTATAAAAAGGATAAAGAAGAAGCTCTTCAATTTTCCACTTTTCGGAAAACTCCAAGAAGAGAGAAGAGGAAGAGAGAGAAGAGGAAGAAGAGGAGAGAGGAGCTGGCTTCTGCTACTACGGCTTTCCTAAAGCATCTCGATCCCCTTCCAAAGTGTATTTCATTTATCTTTGTGTTCTTTTTTCTTTGAATGTTGAGATGGATATGAATATGTTGATGGATTTGGGTTTGATCATGATGTTAGGGATTTTGACTTGAATTAATGTTAATCTAGTTATTCTTGTATTTAATCATTTAGGTGTTATGATTAATTGTTGTAACTCCATGGTTCAGTAATAAACCGAGAGAGTGAATCAAATGTAAAATGATTAGGTTATGTTAATGAGAGTTAAACGATCTAATAGATTGCATAATTAATTAAATCGGTTACTATATGGAGAGAGATCTTATATGAGACCTAGTTGTTTTTTAGAAAGATTAAGAATTGATTAGGGTTAGAGTTGTTCGTAACTGAAAGATTACATGTTTGGTATTTAACCTAATTAGGAATTATTAATTAAGGTTTGTGATTATAACTTGAAAGAGTAATCCTCCCTTCGATAGTCTAGAACTGGCACCTCTTTAGCACATAATTGACTAAGTTAGCATTAATGATAGGAGAAATCCCCCTTTCTCATAATTTGGAACTTCTTCTTATGTGATTTCTCATTGTGAATTTGGTATAGCTCAATTTAATTTCTTTTCCCATTAATTTACAAATTAATTTTCTACCAATTATCTTCACGTGTTTACTTTTCCATCTACTTTTTATTGTCATTTTTATATTTCTTAGGGCCTTAGATAACTTACAATTGAATTAGTTCACTACTCCTTGAGGAATCAACACCTTACATACTACACCCATGACCTGTGCGCTTACAGTATTTTAAGGGTTTATAAATTATAAAACTTACCCTTCACTAAGTTTTTGGCGTCGTTGTTGGGGAGTTAGTATGATTAGTTTAATTCTTTTAGTATAAGGAATTATTACCCTTTCTTGTGATTGTGGTACCCAATCATAAGAAATTGAAAAGGAGAAAAAAAAAAGAAGAGAAGGAAGTTTGGGCACAAAGTAGAAGACACATCAATTTGGACATCACAAAGCAACAATGAGGAATCCATAAAATTAGATGCCAAGAAGAGATAGAGATAAATATGGTGGAGGAAATACATCAAGGAGAGCAAAAGACCCTTATGGCCTTTAATGAAGCACAATTTGGTAAAGGAATTCATCATCCTTATTTGAACATGTACTATCTGGGGTGGCAGAACCACCTAGATTTCCGTTGATCTAATAATATAAGGACTCAAATAGGAAATCAAGACCTGTTAGGATTTCAACAAGATGAGTCTAGTTCATGGGATTCTAAATTGGACAAGATCATGGATAAGCTAATAAATATGGAAGAGGCCCATAAGAGACTGGACGAGAAGTTTGAGCAAGTAACAGAAGACCATGCCTCTTTTATTCATAACCTATAGCTTCAAATGAGACAACCTTCCCATAAATTTTGTAAGAGGAGTGTGGAAAAATTTCTAAGCAACATAGAAGTACATCCAAGAGAGCAATGTAAGGTTATCACACTTAGGAGTGGAAAGGAGCTAGAAGCATAAGTTGAAAAACAAGCTGAATCCCATGTTACAAAATACCAAGAGAGGAAGAAGGAGGGTGACTCATTCAGGAAAATTGATGTGGTTGAATCTTTAAAGGAGCAAGAAGAAGAAAAACATATTATAACAGATATAGAGCTTGAAGCAGATATGAAGGTCTCTGTTCATGAAGTGAAAGAAGAAGAAGAGACGAGGGTGACTGAAGAAGAACTAGAACATATCACTCTCTTACAGGACAAATTGTTGGATTCATTAAAAGATTCAGGGAGTTTCGTTATTCCTTATTTTATTGACAGTTTGTTAGTAATAAGGACATTGTTGAACTTAATTGGGTATCTTAATTTTATCAACATTGGTCTTTTGATTATCTTCCAATATGTAGCTTATTTACAAGCTACAAAGTGTAAATTGGGCAACACAGGTAGAAGTAAGCCACTCATAATTGATCTCGACTAAGTTTTGAAATATGCAAGGTCAAGCTAATGACCATAACTTTACATTTTGTAATTAGATTCAAATTTTTGTGTAGTTAGATTCGTTTTAAATTCTATTAATAAGTCTTTATGATTTAGAATGGGTTAGATTACTGATTCTCTTACTCTCTTGAATCAATATAAGAAAGGAAAGCAATCTTAGTGTCAAGCGGATTTGATCTCAACACTGACACCATCACCACCTTAATCACCATGACAAGTTCTATACTCTAACCCTTGTCTTTTATTTTATTGTTATTTTCAATTGTTCTCATGTTTCTCTTATTTCATTATTTTTATTCCCACCTTATGTATTGTTTGTTTGTTCTTCTCGCATTAAGGATAATGTATTGTCCAAGTGTGGGGAGAGTTGTGTATATTATATTTTTTATTTGAATATGAATTTTGCATGTTTTATGTTAGTTTTGCTTAAGATTGCATGACATGATTCATATGAATTTGTCAATAGCTAGGACTTAAAGGAATCGATTTAGCTTTGAACATAGTCTTCTAGGTTGCTAAGATTTATTAGCTTGTGAAATTAGTATTCTAGATTGTTTTGGTTAAATATGATTGATAATTAGGATACAATGTTGGTTCATTCACTCTAGGAATTTACCATATTCATTTATAATTTTAGGCAATCGAATAAGTAGCATTGTTAGTATCTTTTCATGAGAATGATTAGCTTAAAAAATGAGATAGGCAAGAAAATATTTTTAAAAAAAGTGTTGTGTAAATCTTAAATTAATAACTACTCTTTTGGCCCTTTTTGAAATACATCGGGTTATGAATAGAGCTAGTAGCCAGTTGAGAATGTGATGTAGCTAAATAACTGGGGAACATTCATCACAAATGTTCACCTTCGCATCAAAAGGCTATAATAACATTCCAACTAAGCTGCTTAATAAAATCATAGCCTAGTTAAGTAACCAGGAGACATTTATCACAAATGTTTGTCCTTGCATCAAAAGGCTAGGTTCATGTCAATTAAAAGCAACAAATAGTGCATTGTTTAATAAATCCTACTGATCCTAGTGAATAGCTTGAATTTCATGAAAAGTTACTTAAGAATAATTATAATTTTGATTGACCAAATAATTATCAATGTGTGTATAAGTGATAGGAGTTAATGAGTTTGACATTAAGGTCTTGATTAGTATGTATATTTGGTCTGAAATACTTAGACATAGATTTCACAAGTTAATAAGTTAGAACATCTTGAGGGATCGTGTTTGTTGTTAAATTTTTTTCGTGAAGTTTAATGTCATTGACCCATTATCGAATATGTGTGTGTTTTGTTGTTAATTGTGCTTGGTGTGTTTTTTGATTTTCTTGTTTATCTTTGCTTGAGGACAAGTAAAATTTAAAGTGGGGGGATGTTGATAGAGGTAGATTGCATAATGTTTAATGGATAATTTAGTATGTGTTTAGTTGTTAAATTAAACGATTAGTGCATGTTTAGGTTAAGATTATATTAGTTAGTTAGATATTTGTGTTTTGTGAGTTTTATGGGTTAGAGCACACGATTGGGCTTCAATTTTATGTGTTTGAAGTGTCTTGATGTGCTTGCTAGTGTTTCAGGGAAAATATCAAAAAATAGAGAAAATTCGGAGAAGGCCCAAAGCCAAACCTAGGGCCACGATCTTGGATCGTTATAGAGCCAAATAGAAGGCGCCACAATCGTGGCTTGGTTTGCCACGATTGTGATATAAAAGTGCAACAATTGTGGCACAAACACAGATAGCCTTCCGGATTTAAGTTTTCGAAAGACTTTTTGAACTTTTTGGACCTGAAAAAACCCTAGGGTTGCCTATAATAGAAAAGAGTATAAAAGGGATAAAAAAGAAACCTTAATGGAGCTCTCAAATTTGCCACTTTTGGGTAAACTTCAAGAAGAGAGAAGAGAAGAGAGGAGTCGGCTTCTACTGCTACTACTTTCCTAAGGCATCCTGATCCCCTTCCAAAGTGCATTTCATTTATATTTGTTTTCTTTTTTCTTTAGATGTTGAGATGGGTATGAATATGTTGATGGATTTAGGTTTGATCATGAGTTCTAATTTTCCTTAGAGATTTTGACTTGATTTATTATTAATATAGTTATTCTTGTATTTAATCATTTGGTTATTGTGACTAATTGTTGTAACTTCATGGTTCGGCAAGAAATTGAGAGAGTGAATCGAATGCAAAATGATTGGGTTAGGTTAATGAGAGTTAAGCGATCCAATAGACCACGCAATTAATCAAATCGGTTATTATATGGACAGAGATCTCATGTGAGACCCAGTTGTTTTCTAAAAAGCTTAAGAACTGATTAGGGTTTTAGAATTGTTCGTAATCGAGATATTACATGTTCAGTATTTAACCTAATTAGAGATTGTTAATTAGGGTTTATGATTATAACTTGAGAGAGAGTAATTCTCCCTTCGTTAGTTTAGAAATGACACCTCTTTAATACATAAATAACTAGGTTAGCACTAATGATAGGAAAAATTCCCCTTTCTCATAATTTGGAACTTCTTCTTGTGTGATTTCATTGTGAACTTGGTATAACTCAATTTAATTTCTTTTCGTGTTAATTTACAAATTAATTTTCTGTCAATTATCTTCACGTGTTTACTTTTATGTCTACTTTTTATTTTCATTTTTATAATTCCTAGGGCCTTAGATAACTTAGAATTGAATTAGTTCACCACTCCTCGAGGGATCGACAGTCACATACTACACCCACGACCTATGTGAGGGCTTATAAATTGTAAAACTTGCCCATCAATAGAAAAAACCTATTTGTAGTGTTTGAGACCCCTATTAGTTGTTAAAGCCATGAACTAGTCATTATAATGGCTATTTGGAGTGTACTTAGTTGATCATTATGCCTTAAAATCATCATATTTACTAATTGTTGGGATACTAGTCAACTAATTGGCATATTAGTTGACCAATACGTCACATTGGTCTACTAATACATCAACCAATCATACAATAAACTCACGATTTATTAAATTTAACAACTTTAACCTATATTGGTCAACTTCTAACCTATATAAGTCGACAAATCCCCTAAAAACATGATTTTTAACACCTTTGAATTCTCAAAACTATTTGTTTAATCCAATTATTATTTTAACACATCCCAAAATGTTCCCTAAAGTTTGTTTGAAAGATTATGAGGTTTTTATATTAAAACCAAAAACTTCAATGCCTCTTGATGAATGGAAAGACTATGTAATAAAGTGAAATAAAATATTTATGTATGGTGAGCCTTTTAGAACATCAAAGGATTAAATAAGACTACAATTAACATTAAAAACTAAAAAGTGATCTTGGTAAGCCCTGATCTTCTTTTGTTCTTTGTTTGATCTTCATTTTGACAGTTTTAAACTTCAAATTATCTTTATCAAATTCATAAGCTATCTTCTTGATTCTATGACTTCATTTTCTTCTTATATTTCTTTTCATCAAATAATGAACTCGGTAGTAATGATTATCTTTTGTTATCATCAAAACACCGATTGGAAGCTCCTTTGGTTCAACAATTTTCCCTTTTTTATGATGAAAAAACACTTGTGATATCAGAGACTAATAATAAAATTAAGCACACAAATAACTATCAAGAAAGTGATAAGATCCCCCTTAATTCATGCATAAAACATAATACAATATCAATAATATAGTTCAATATTAAGAACAAAAGGGATATTTAATATCAAAGAAATATCCATACATGTAGATAACATAAATTTGCTTAAGCATATCATATAATGTGTAAGAAATACCAAAAATAACAAAACAATACTTGCCTTAAAATTCATCACTCCACCTTAATCTAATATCACTACTGTTTATCCCTCTTTTTGGAATCATCTAAAAGAAATCACTTATTTGTAAATGCATAATATAAAGTATGATGTGTCTAGTTAAACTGGTTAAAAGACTAAGATGAATTTGATTGAGATTGGTAAGCTTATTCAAGAAAGAATGTAACTAAATATTTAAAGAGCCAAAGTACTTGCTCAATTTTGAAAGAAACATCCATAATTATGTCTAATTTTGAAATTTTCATTTTTTGTTGTTGTTCCTAAAAAAAATCAGTTAAAGCAACAAACGTAACTTTTGACATAATTAGGATTTCTAATTGTAACAAGTATAAATATAATTGCAATATCCAACAAGTAATTAAAAATGTATAACTTTGAAAACTCTAAAATTTAAAAAATAAAAATATGAAAAATGCAAAAAATATCAAAATTGAACAAAATTAAAATGTATCAATATGACTAAAAAAAGGAGACAATCTTAACTCCTTTTACTATATTACTATGAAAGCGTCAATTTGAAACATAACTCTTAATAAAGAAACTTGAAAACCCCTAACTTTGAAACCTAAGAGTGACAAATTTTTAATTTGATGCAATTACACTTAATTCTAAAAAGAAAATTGAAGAAATCATGTAATTTATAGAGATACTTTCAAAGGCCTAAACATTATTAGAAAATCCTAAATTTTATCGAAAGAGATTGTGATTGTTAATAATCTTTAACATGAAGGGGGAAGAAAAAGTTGAAGATAAGGAAGTTAATTGCAATGGGGCATAGCATTTTCAAAAGAAAAGAGTGAGCTATCAAGTGTTTTGTGAGGCATAAGCAAGAAAAGAGTGAGTTATCAAGTGTTTCTAAAGGGAAATGTTATTTTTGTCGACCATTGAAGTATATTAGTCTACCATCAAGGGTTGGTGGTCAATCAATATATGCAGTCAAATTTCTCACAGACTCATTAGAAGAAAAGTTTTCTTTTCTTAAGGGGACATTAGTTAACTAGAGAAGCAACCAAACTCTTTATAAACTTGCTAAAAAGAAATCACTACTAGGGGAAGTGACATTGGTCGATTACAAAGAGACATTGACTAACCAACGTTTCTAAGTGATCATCCAAATTAGTGGCCAAGTAACTAGCAAATTCACTGAAAAGCAAAAGGGAGGTGAATTTTAAGGACTCTGGTTGACCAGAATGAGATATTAGTTAACCAGTTGATTAATTAACTTGAGAAACAAGCTTTGAATTTTAAATTAAAACATCAAAACACTTAGTAAATCAAAGAAATATCAATCAAGAACTATTATAAACATTAAAGGAGACTTTAAACAAATAGAATCATATTCAATCGTTTTATAATAACATCATTCACTAGTTTAATAAAACTACATGCTAATTGATTTAGTATATCAATATATTTTAACTCAATATGTCTATTTAACACAATATATAAGTTTAGGTCCACATGTACTAAAGAAATATTTATTCATATACTAAGATTTTATACTCAAATTGACAACTGCGAACTATTTGTGACAAATTTCTAAAGTATGAACTAATAGTTACCTATTTTCAAACACTACTTATCATATAATTTGAATGAAGATTCTTTTTTAATTTTCAATCTATTAAGAATGTCTCATCCTTTTCATCTCCCTCACTTGGTTCAATAATTGACTCTTTTGAAGAGTCTTTGATGATCATCCTTATTCTTTTTTTTTCACATTCTACATAAACATTTTCAAAACTTTCATTTACACAAGAAAGTTAGATTCATTAAGATAAAAACCATAAATTCTTTAAAAATAATACTCAATTCAATGAATATCTTCTCTACTTCTTACTATTTGCTCGTATAAAACATGCCAATTAATATGTTTTTGGAACCCATATGAACTTGGTTCCTTGATTGTTAAGATTATTCTTTTTAGTCCACACTTTAAAAGGTTAGCTTGTGGTTCTTTATTTGAGAAAACAAAATCTATCAATATTTCTAAACTTGCCATAAATGTATAAACTTTTTAATGATCCTCTTCAAACTTCATATTAGAATCTTTAATTTTGGAATTATTATCCCTCTTTTCATCAATATTAGTGATGGAATCATCACCATATTTTTATTACTGTTGGCAATTTTCATTGGACTTTGACAACTGAAAACATTGGATGATCAGTATTGCAACTCTTCCATGGCTTTCTCATGTTTTATCTTCTGAAATTAACCACAGTTATATTCTTTTTATTGTTCAAGTTCTTTTTCGTTGCGTATCATGTAGCTGTCGAATGCTTGAGAAATTATTATAGTTTTTTTTATAATTCAAATGACCTTATACAGATTTAAAAAATAATGTACAAACATGAGAGTCCCATACAAGAGTCTCTAGGAACTATGGAAGTTCATAGAGTAGGCCTTGATAGCGCTCCAGGAGACAAAACTCACCAAAAATCACAAAATCTGCCACTCAAACCTAACCTAATGCTCTGGACACACAAATGCTAAGTAGCTACTAACATCAAGCTGCTAAGAGAGGAGCAGCTACACTACGTATCAATCAGTTTGTTATCAACACTCAATGCTCTTCGTATGATCTTGTACACTACCTGATGCTCAACTCTGCAGTACAATGTATATGGTAAATTCAGTTCATTTCCTTCACTTAAAGCAACATAAGATTCACTATGGGCCTTTGTTCTTTGCCTATTGCTCAATTGTTGAGCAGTCTGATGCCACCCTATTGTGAGCCATGGTCTTCCGTGTGTAATAATGTTGTCAACCTCTGTATGTTTTGTTAGCCCCCGAATTTTTCTTGTTAAATTAAGCACGATTTAATTGAAATATGAGGTTTGATGGATAAAGTTTGGAGCTACTTGTTATGTCAATGTTAGTAGAATTTATTATACGGTTTGGTTGTA
>JAOSBK010000005.1:34810692-34821864 GCA_027568895.1 Erythroxylum shatona | reverse complement strand
TCCCCGCGATCTCTATCCGCTGATGATGCAATGTGATCTCGCCGAAGCCCACTAGCACACTGGTCTGATCCAATGCTTCCCACAACAAGTCCGCTAGTAGTGGTCCATCCATCTGAGCATAGCCAAGTCCTTAGTCCATCAAATCTTAGCTTAGGTCGAGTCAATCTCTACAAGGTCCGATGCTCTACCAAAATTCGCATCAAGTCTAATCCCACTCGCCCATATTTGCCTTAATGTTTTCAACATAGCCTATCCGCACATAGGTCCATCAATGCACATCCATGAACAAGTCCATCTTCTATGTCAGGCTTACGCATGATGCAGTCTCATTGCTCCATGACTAAGTCACAAGTCACAATCCGAGTTAGTATAAAAACCTCGCCCATTTACATACCTTCGAGCTGCCTCATTGAAGTTAAGTGTTTAGGCATCTTGTCACGCTCGCATGCCTTCGCGCATCCTCGCGGGTCTTATACACCTTTGTGCCTTCTCGCGCACCCTCGGGTCTTGCATGACTTAGTTTTTGAACTCCGTGGGGCCTCGCATCCGAATCTCCCATCTCGTCTAAGATTTCCATCAATGCGCACTTACGCATGCCAACACGTATCGAATCTCGCCTACTCTCGAAATCTTCGTCGATACTTCCCGCATCCCTTGCCTACTTCGCAAGTTCCTCAAGTTTTGCTCGCCAATTCGCAAGTCTTTGCCTTGTTCCTCATCAACACACCTTCCTCGTGCCAACTTACGTGCCAAGCATTGGCCAAGGCTTGCCAACGCTCGCGCGATCCCGCAGTCTGAACTTAGAGGTCTAACAGGACGGGGACAGAAGAATTGTGTATGGTTTTTGTCCAGTAGTGAAGATCTGGAAGCTATGGGATGTATGGTCCCATGATTAGCGCTTGAAAAGCACACACATGTCACTCTCTTGTAAGTTGTAGTCCCTTCATTTCCTTTTCTTTTCTTTTCATTTGCAATTTCACTTGAATCTCCAAATAATATATATCAACAATAATTTAAATAATTTTAATGCAAAAAATTATGTGTATACGTTCAGTCATATTAATTAAGTCAATTTCCATATTTTATTTATCAAGAATGTGTAGAAAAACTACAAATTTTGGTATCTTTTAAGTACAAATTTTGGTATCATTTAAATTATACCTCCTGTCATAGTCCTTTTAAAACTAGTACATATATGTAATTATGAACACTAAATTAGGAACTCTAAGAACTTATTGTCTTTAATTATTGTAGGATATAATTTGGTTTAAATTAAATTAAATCATTTAATTAATTATTTTAAGATAATAATCTTTAATCAATCTAAACTTTAAATAAGTATATGTTGACCACACTTAAAGGATAAGCTTCATTTATCATTATCTCATCTAGCTCGGATATTATTTTCAAATATTAAGTGATAAACAATTATGAGAACTAAAAAATTCTTAACTTAAACTTATGCTAATATGAATTGTTGTGATTAAACGCTAAATATGTGAATATATGTTTTTATCATTACAATATCAAAGAAAATCAAATTTGAGAATTTTAACTTTATGAATAAAATATAATTTTATTTCATTCAAGAATAATCAAATAAGATATTATATTTACATAAACTTTATTATCTTTGCCATAACAAAGTCAAAAGTTTAAACTTGAAATGAAAATCAACTAATTAAGTGGATAATCATATTTTGTACATGATCTTATTTGAATATGTCAACAAATCCTTAATCATAAGATCAGTTATCATAAGCTTAAAATTGAAAGGTTCAATGGTGATTATCTTGTATTTAACACAACATTTGGCAATTAAATACTTTATATCCATAAATTTGTTCCAACTTCCACTTTTATTATTCTTTGAAAAATAAACTAATTATTATAGTAAATCTTTAATGGTAATGTAATGTTGTTTACAACCCTCAAATATGTGATAAATTTCTACCATAATCTTTGTGTTGTGGTTTCATGAAAAGTTGTAAATTCTACTACCACAATGGACAAGGCAACCATATTCTATTTATTGCTTCTTATGAGATTACTTCTATAATAAGTAGGAAAATATATCCAGATATAGACCTTTTATTATCTTTACATCCTTTAAACATACGTTTGTAAATGGTCTATTAACTCTAAGTTATCAATGTGCATGTATTCCTCATAAACTTTCTTAGTAAATGTTTAGTGCTCTAAACTGCTTTGATGTCTCCCTCACATTCCTACCATAATACATCGATCTACTAACTACAGATGCATATAATGTACCATTTAATGTTTCTTGTCTTAACTTATCATTCAGAGACTTATTTAGAATGAATTTGTATATTTTAATAATGGATGCCACCCAAGGTGAGCATATACTGATCCTACCTTTTCAAAAAAATGTTAACATAAGCTCTTTAAGTCAATCTGATGGAGATTAACTTACATTAGTACATATTTTAACCATTCTTATCTTCCTTATAGATAGCCAAAATAGTTGATAGAATTTTAGAGAAATTCTAGGTGAACACCCTTTGAATTTGTTCTTACCCGTTCTCCTACTCGATTTCCTTCTCGAGGATGGACCTAGTTCTTCCTAATCTTTCTTTTTGTTTAAGATTTGTTCTTGCTTATAAGTACTCATGCTATCATGGTTATTCGCTTCCTTAAGCCAATTGCTGGAAGTGATTGGTATAATTTATAAAACCTCTTCAATATTGGATTGGACCATAGTAGGGGCTAAATTTATAACATCAATATTGTTATTTTCTTAGGTTAATCTAGGGGAACTCTTCTTATCAACAACAACATGTGAATACATCTAAGCCACTTATGCCTCATGAACTTCTACCTTCTCCTTCTCTACTTCCATTTTAAGAAGCTTAACATAATAGCCCCTATCAAACAGCTTCCAAGTAGGTTTCTAGACTTATTTGAGGGCTTATGCTTCAATTTGTATGACAACTTAATTTTAGGCTTTTAAGCTCTCCACTGTCACTAAACTTTATGATAGGCAAAGCTTCAAGGAGTTCCATACCATTCTTCACTTTTACATATATGTAGGCATAGTATAATCTATCCATCCTAATGTTTAAGAATCTAAACATATTGGTTTCCTTAATGAACTTGCTAGATAACTCAACCCATTCATCATGTATTATTCTACAAGGACTTCCATACCATTCTTCACTTTTACATATATGTAGGCATATATAATCTATCCATCCTAATGTTTAAGAATCTAAGCATATTGGTTTCCTTAATGAACTTGCTAGATAACTCAACCCATTCATAGTGTATTATTCTATAAGGACAATATGAAAATTAATCCATAGAGGAAATACTTCTATTAAACTTCTCTCTAACTTTACAGTTGACTTCCTCCGCTTGAGAAATATTACTTATCATCTAATGTTCCATGGCCTTTACTCCATTATCTCCTGTAGGCATTCCTCAGTGTTAAACTTAAAAATGAAGGTGTCTTCCTCTATAAGAACGGTTTTATCAAGACCCTTCTTTCCCCATTTTGACACTACACATACTTGTGCCTATGGAAAAGCTGGTATCTTTCCATGAAGAAACACTATTAGAGCTTAATACTAGGAAGATGCACCCACTTGTAATAGTTGTTAAAGGTTGTTAATTATTATACCCTCTTTAGTTTGATCGTAATGAGTGAGCTTCACCTTGGAAACTTGAGGAGATACTCCGTTGCTCCATATTGTTGTAGTTTTAGAGTAGTAGGGTCATTGTTCTTAACTATTTGTGAGCTTGATGCTTTGTTAAGGGCTAACTATTGTCCTTAGTTGGTTGAAATGGTGAGAAATCCTTGATATTGAAGTTTTCATTATTGTTGAGCACATTTTCACTTACTATTTTGTTACCTGGTTTTAGGTTCTCTAAATATATCTCTTTAGTGCTTTTCTAACCCTTGTCTGGGGCCATCTTCTATGAAAATTAACCAAAATAGGAAGCTTTAACTTATCAGCCTTTAAGGAGTAGCACTAAAAGTAGAAAGAGGCAGGAAAGTTATAGGGTAAAACTATAATATTGGGTAAACAGACCACCTTGTTTAATGTGTTAATGAATGGTTCACCTACTAAGATATGTTATTGAAACCAAAAGAAGAAGGGAAGGGGATCCCTTATCTCCATATTGATTCACTATAGCCATGGAAATTCTTATCAAGTTAATTACTTCGGGGATTGGTACCTCAGGTTCATTCAAATTCCATCATAAGTGTAAAAAGCTCAAAATTAACAATCTTGTTTTTGCAAATGATTTGTGGAGTAAACCCCTTTTTCTATCCAATTACTAACCAGATCACTAAATTATGTCTTTAGACCATCTGGGCTGAAATTCAGTGCTAATAAAAGCAAGATTTATAGCTCTTTTGATGTGCCTAAAGCTTCTTTCCTTATATATATATATTTGGCCTTAAATGCATAATGCTCCCTTTAAGTACTTTAGCTACCATCTACCACTAAGAAACGAAGGTTTATAGATTGCTTACACCCTAATTAAATCTAAAAAAGTTGTAATTTATTATAGGGAAAATATATTCCTCCTTAGTACTAGTAGGTTGCAATTGATTTCTTCTAGTTTAAGGAATATTCATATCCATCGAGGCTTTCATTTTGGTCCTTCCTAAGAAGCTAATTAAGGAAGTGGAGAAACTAATTAAGAATTACCTCTAGACAGGGAATATTAGTAACTTAAGAAAATTTTAAGTTCCAATGGAAAAACTTGTGTATTTTTAAACAATAAGGGGGTTTCAGAATTATCTTTATTTAATTTATGAAATTAGAGTTATTAGCTAAAAATATTTGGAGATTGTTCAAAGATAGGAAGCTAGATGATTCAAATGTATGTCTATATATTATTTTTCTAGCACCTGCTTTGGAATCTAAAAATTAATGGGGAATACTCATGGTGCTTAATTCAAATGCTAAGGTTGAGAGATCAATTAAGGTTCTCCTTCAAAAGTATGGTAGGAAAGGGAGACTAGACTTGAATCTAGTAGGACAATTGGAGTTACTGGGTTCACTACATCCTAGGAATAAGCTTAACTACCTTAAACTAAGGATTCACATAAATACTAAGGTGAATGTTATTATTAAAGAGGACATATAGAGTTGTAACCTCAAAGGAATAACTGCCTTATTTAACAATCTACTAGCATATAGCCCTAATTAATGTAATCATGACCATGTCATTTGGTTAAAAAGCTCTTAGAAATTTACAAATAGATCTTATATTAATTTATTTAGATACCAAGGTCCCAAGTTTCCTTAATATGACTAGTGTCGACTAAATCCTTCATTCCTGAGGCCTCCTTTACCCTTTGGCTAGCCATCAAGTTAAGGTTGAACATTAAAGATCAAAGTCATGGTATCCCTAACTCCTTATGTTTGCTTTGTCAACAAACACCTGAATATATCTCCCATCTATTTTCCTAGTCCAATTTTTCACAATTCTTATGGTCCAAATTTTAACATCTTTTTCAGATCTTTTATAACAAAGGGAAGTGGAATTTAATAATACTATAGCTACAAGCATAATTAGAACTATGGGATAAGAAGTATGCATTTTTAAAATTTTCCCTCTCATGTGGCGTCTATATAATCTAGCAAGAAAGAAATAGCAGAACGCATAAAAGTTTGGTTATGAGTAAGCATAACTTTACTACGAAGACAATTCTTTGGATTAAATACATTATGGTAACTAGGAAAGGATACGTAAGGGTAATCACGTTATTGAAACAAAAATGGGACTTGGAGACCCTAGGGAATAAAGGGTAATGGCCTGACTTTGGGTCACCTCAAGGAACCATTTATTAAGATAACTAAAAAAGCACCATGTTATAGCCTTGCATATAGGTCTCCTTATCATGCAATCAATCATATTGGATACAAAAGGTGCTAAAGTAAGGGCTAGTGAATTTAACTAGAGGGGTAATTATACCTAGGAGTCTAGTGTAAGTTGTTCATCCCTCTCTCCCCAAATTATAATTTTTCCCTAAAACATTTGGAATGAAACCATTAGTACTCTCACTGGTGAAATGAAATTTAAGAATTATAAGAATGATTAAGCAAAGAAGAAGGTAACACATCTAGAATATGTTGCACATGATTAGACTTTTGGATGCTTCCTCACTTTTGGTCAAAGAAAGGAGAAGGTTGGCTAGTTTCGATGATTATCTGAAATCAAACTCCCCTACAATTAAGTCAAATTTAAAACATAGTTGGTAATCATTTCTTAATAGGTTATATTCCTAATAATCTTAGACTTGAAAAGTTTATAGGAATTAAGAAATTAGCCTTAAAGGCAAAATTAAAGGATATTTCTCCAGTAAATGTTCTTAATGTTTTCAAGTATGTCCATAATATATTATAGATCTCTTTAACCTAATATTAACTCTGGCGTTTAAACTATATAATATTATTGTATTTATCACCTCATCCAATATATGAACCTGTAAGTATACATAAAACTTGAAGCGATGCTTACTTTTTAGCTCTCCTAAAAAATTATAAATTCTATGCTATCAAATTTGGGGTTATATCCATAATTATTACTGTCAAACTTTATATCAACTTATAAAATTTCTTTAAGAATCCTTCTACAATTTTTCTATAATATTAGCCAAAGGTTCTGCTTTAATCCACCTAATGAAATAGTCTTTATAGTTAAAATGAATATGTATTGTCTTACTAGGAGGGCAAATGTTCCAAAAATATGTATTCCCCATGAGGAAAAAAGGATGGTGCTTGATATTGTAATGTAATAATAACATGTTAATGATGTAAGTCTGAGTATATTTGGCACTTATCACTTTTTTTTTGCAAGCTCTTAGAATATATTTGAATGGTAGTCATAAATACACCTTCTTAATGATCCTTTGTGCTAAGGATGATCCTCCCTATTGCAATTTGTATACTCCATCATAAATCTTAGTAAGGACACACTGTACTTGACACTTTAGAAAATATCTAGAATGATATATTGACTAACTACCCATCTATAATTGAATACCTTAAGGCTGATGTTAAGATATTTTTTCTTCGTCTTTTAATCTTTCGTTTTTAAATATTTCATGATTGGATATAATTGACTCTGTCTGTTCATTATAAAAGATTCCTCAATGAACAACATAACTGTTGGCTCCTACTTTGATAGGAAGTTAGCTATGTCACTTAGGAATTGACTCAATCTTTTCTTTTATCTTTTTGTTTATTTTGTCTAAACTTTTCCTTTTACTTTGCTAACTTGTCTTCTTTTACCTCATAAAATTTATAGATAAATATTAAAAAGCTTGGTACCTTGCCTATGAGCCCTAGTACCCCTTCAATATTTCTGGTTGATTATATGCACAAAATGACCATAATCTTCTACTGATTAGCTTCTATCTCTTTATGGGTGAAAGTGTTTATCCCTACCCTAAATTTACATTTTATAGGGTTGAGTTTATTAGAGTAGTTCTCTAAAGGTAATCACCTCTAGCATTTATTGTATAAATCATTTTATGATTAATAAAGACATTTTTCATTATTTCGATGTTCATACATTTATGGATTTGATGTTAATGAAGTCCTTGATACAAAACATAATATGGAGGAAATCATGAAGAGATTATGATAATGAGATTCCTATCATGTGTAATTATGTTAGTATTTAAACTTTCCCTAGTCATAGGATTAATGAGATGAGATATCATTAATCTGGATATACTAACACATATTATACTCCTTGATTGGATCAAGCAGTAGATCTCATAAGTTATAGAAATAAGTTGTTTAGAGTTAGTAAGTACATTGGATTAACCTATTATGAGACAATCATATGGATATTCTATTCCAGTGTCAATGATAGTCTCAATATAGCAATGGTGCAAGTATCCTTTGACTTGAGGTACTCAAGGATATCTTGGATACAGATCTCATGCCTTGACTCCATTCATCGGTACCTTCAGGGGTTCCTCATATGATAGGGTACAACTTGAGGTATTTGGAGGTAACTGAGTAGCCAATAAAGGATTCACCACTCCTGATAGAAGGAGATGAGACCCACAACCTCTTATCGGGGTTATTACTCGGGAATCTCTAGCCAGAGCAGATATATGTCATGAAGAGAGTCTTTAATGATACATAGAGTAATAAGATTCTCAAGACAAGATCTAATATCACTTGAACTAGATGTGATGTATTCAGTCTAGTGGGAGTTGATACTTTAACCATACTTTGAACCAAGTGGGGTATAGATGGTGAAAGGACGAATTGCATGACAACATTGCGTATAGAAGGGTTAGTAGTCAAACCACTGACTTTTTGGTCAATTGGGAGCCATACGCTTTTGACTTACTTGAATTAAGTGTAATACAAGTGACCAACATAACCGGGAACCTAATGGGTCATATACATAGGAGATTCAAAGGATGAATAAAATGGTCTTGAATGGTGATTCAAGATATGAAAGAGTATTTCAAGGTTGTATCGCGATGTGATCATGGTAGAAAATGTTGCATGAAATAGATTAAAAACAAGTGTTGTTGGCTGCCAATCTGGCCATTAATTTCTCAAAACTTCCATTAATGCATGTTATTCATGATCATTTACTTCCCAAAACTTCCATTAATGCATGTTATTCATGGACATTAACTTCCCATAACGTTCATTAATGCATGTTATTCATGACCATTAATTTCCCATAACTTTCTATTAGTGATAGGGGTTATGGAAGGCCAAATGGTGTAAAAAATAGAGATCATTTTCATGCATCTTATGTAAGATACAAGTAAGAAAAAGAAAGATTATTTCTTACACATACACTTTTTTCTCTCTAACTCTCACAAGAGTTCTTGTTTTCGCTAGCACAAAGAAAGAATTCTAGCCATCTCCTAGTGAAGCTTTATCCTTATATCTTCATATAGACTTTCATTAAAAATAGTCTATGTTGATCATTATGGTTTATGACAACCTAACACAGAGAAGACTAACGAATAAAGGAGATTGTCAGAAAGGTATGTAAACATCTTATATTTCATGTTTTTGTTTTTTACATCTGTATGTATGAGTGGATATGGTTTTTGAGGTTTCATTTTATTTTTCGTTGCATATATTTGATATATATTATGTATGAGATACATGATCGAAACCTTATAGAGTTTCATGTCACACTTTTGTAGATTATGAAGCATTCTTCTATATCAACATCACGATCCATTTATACCTTTGTTTCCTTAATCATATCATCCATATATGCTTCTATGTTTCATCCTATTTGTTTTTCAAAAAATCTTACTAACTTTTGATAGGTTACTCCTGCTTTCTATAGTTTAAAAGCGTTAACTTTGTAATAGTAGATACATTGTGAGTGATGAAGGAAGGTTTTTGATCATTTACTTTATTCATCCTGATTTAGTTGTATCCTAAGTAGAAATCCATAAAACTTAAGATTTAATGGTCTAAAACAACATCCACTAAGGATAAATATCTTTTGGGTACATCTTCTTTAAGTTTGTAAAGTCCATACATATTTTCCAATCCCTATATGTCTTTGTAACCATGAACTTAGTAGCAAGCTAGAATGGATAATCAACTTCTTTAATGAATCATTTTTTTCAATAATTTTGTCATCTCCTTTTCTATAACATGTTGCCTTTCTATTATGAAATTTTCTTTCTTTCTTTTTTATTATTCTTAAAGGAGAGTTTATATTTAACATATAAAAAATTAGTTATCTATTTTCCCCTAATATGTTAGCCGGACCCTATGTAAGAATTTTTAAGTGTTTAAAGTATGAATTTTTAAGGTTTCCATTGTGTTTTTTTAATCCTTTCCATAATTTAGATAATTGAATTATAACTTATTTTATTTCTTCATATGGCTCTCTCTTTTTTTCAATCCTTGACCTTTAATTCTTCTACCTTATCATGTATGCAATATTCTTTTTTTTAAGGTTATGGTAAACCACTATTTTACCATCCTTTAGTCTTTATGTATTTCATCTGCTTCATAAGAATGTCATTAGCAATTGATATAGTGATATGATTACTAAAGTCAAACAAAGGATGACCAAACAATTATAGTATTCTACATAGATGGTCTTCTTATTATAAAGAACTATATAATGTTGGTTACTGTTGGACCCTGTTTTGCTTTAAATTTTAATTATTATCTGTTTAATGATTTATTCATGCTTGATTATGTGTTTAATTATTATTATTTTAGAATTGGGTCTTTAGTGTAGTAGGCTTGAATGAAGATTTAAATTAGTTAGAATTAATGTTGGAAAGATGGGTAGTTAGTTAGAATTAATGGGGAGTTAATGGGCTTAGGTGTAGTGCCATGTAAGACAAAATGAGGGTAAAAGAGGAAAGTTAGAGTAAGTGAAGGGCATTATGGGCTTAGAAGGAAGAAAGAAAAAGACAAAATTAAAGAAGGAGAGGAGCATTGTCGTGGGCTGCCAAGGAGAAGAGGAGAAGAGAGAGAACGTGGGAGAAATAGAGAAGGAGAAGAAGAAAAGTCGAAAATCCAAGGGAAAAAGCAAGGAAATTCATGGAAAAGAGGAAGAACTAAGCTTTCAAGGTAAGTTTTCACCTTCTTCTTGCTTTAGTGGAAGGAAATAGGTTGTGTTGTGTTGAATGGAGAAAACCCTAGAGAGAGAAAAGGGGTAGTGAGGAGGAAGAAGATGATGATTTTTGTGGGGGTTTTGAGTTCCTAGATTAGGGTTAGAGTTTTCTGACCCATTTGATTTATGGATAGGTTAGGTTGAGTTTTAATTAGGGTTATGAAATTTGGGGTTTTGTTGATTAGGGAAAATTTGGGGATTTTCCCAATTGGATTGAAATTCATGGAATTTTGTTGTGTATAGGCAATCAAGAGGCTATCCTAGAGCAAGAAGAAAGAAACCATTGAATTTGGAGATTTCAAGGCTAAGGTGGGTAATTTATTTATGGTTATTGTGTAATGAGCAAATGCATTGTGTATGCTATATGTGTTAAATGAATTGTTTGAATTTCTATGATGTGGAAGTTGCTTATATTGTGTTCATGTCATGTTATGCATTGACCTTGTGATATGATTGTTATGCCATTGAATTGAACCATGGCATTTTGTATATGAATGATTGAATTGTGAGAATGATTGTCATGCCATTGAATTTAAGTCATGGCATTTTGAT
>JAOSBK010000005.1:34772931-34789265 GCA_027568895.1 Erythroxylum shatona | reverse complement strand
TCACTGCCACTTTCATTCCACTCGCAAGAATTCCTTGATAAACTTTACCAAACCCACCCTCTCCTATCAATAACTTCAGATCAAAGTTGTGCGTCGCAGCCAATATATCAGCAAAAGACATCTTGAGTTTGAGATTCAAATTAGCAACAAGAGGAACATTTTTAGTTTTCCAAGTTATCCAACTGCGAGACTTCCCCCTCAAATAAGGACGATCTTCATAAGCAAACAAAGGTTTGGTAGTTTTTTTCCCTCTCGTCCCTCTCAAAACTAATAGAAGAACAAAAATGGAAATCAAAGTCAAACCCACAATAACTAAACCAACAATGAGAAATAATCTTCTTGAATCGTGTTCATCTGTCGGTTCGAAGACAATAGTATCCATCACAAACTCCACAATCTCTAGTCCATTAAGGAAAGCAATTTCAGAATCACCGTCAGGACTAATACTAATGTCTGTATACCCAGACTCATCAGAATCGACCACAAAATCATAAAATAATTTAACACCGAAGTCGTAAATGGAGATTGACCTTTCGAATTTGGTACCAATATACAGAGACATATTTACCTCGTTAGGTGAGCCATCGATAATATCGCAGACGTGCAGGCGGAAAAGATGCCTAGCGCTCTTTCTTGTACTGAACCGCCATGTTGTGTTTGAAGAGCTCGATTTATTAGTTCCTATATTCACTTCTTTGCAGGTCTTGTACACAAGGTCCGGAGCAACTGCTCCGTACTTATCAGAATCTTTTATTCCAGGAACGTCCTTAAACTCAACACCATAATTGGAATAGTTTTCTGCAGAACCTCTCAATATCAGATAACCATCATCCCCAATCCAATTCCCCCAGAAATTGTCATTAATTTCCGAACCTCCAACGTTTACCCTGTAAAGGGTCCGTAAAGCATTGCACTGCCAGCCAGTGGCACTGATATTGGGCTCCGCGTAGGTAAGATACCAGGCAAAGTCGTCCATGTGAAATAATTCAATGGCATTTATGAAAGCGAAAGATGATTTGTCTGCAGGGGTGAAATAGATTCGTAAAGTTCCCACTCCAATACTGAGATAGAAATCCTTAATCACTGGCAAACCCCTGCTGTTCCTGACACTAAAATTTGACAACAAAGAAGAATTCGAAGTTGAAATGTTGAACAAAGCATCAGAAAGATTAATCCCACCAGAACTGAATGCAAAGAAATGGAGGCGAAAAAAGTATGGGCCACTGGTACGGATCCTGAACTGGTAAGGAGCTTGACCCCTGAAAATTCTAGCTGTTTGATATAAAGGAAGGGCTGTGTCTGCTGATGGGTTCTTATTTTCAATAGCTCGGCTGCTTCTTCCCACAGAGAAGCTGCCGTCAGAATTCTCGTCACCCACAAAATACCGGCCATCAAGATTAAAACTCGAGTCGGACCCACAGTTGATGAAGTACACGGATGTAGGACTTGAAGCTGAAGGAAGAAGCAGAAGAGGAAAGAAAAGGAGGAGACAGAAAGAGTAGAACATGCTACAGAAATTGAACTTCTCGATGGGACTTGGTTGGATCTATGAGTATGGCTCTAGTTTCAGAGGTAGGAGACCTTATCAGCAGCAATAATTGGTACATACAGTTCAAGGTAGTAACGGAAATTATCAAAGGGAAGACTTCAATTGACTTGTACACTTGGCTGCTACAACGGATCATAATTTACCAGGATCACAGGAAGAGTATAAAAGAACAGATACTTAACTTGCCAATGAGTTTCTATGTAATATTTGCACACACAAATAAATGAAAAAAGAACCCTACCCGCGTATAATGGTCTCTATCAACTTTAGAACCCACTTGTAATTTATTTTTGGATTTTGATATCTCTGACTTTTGACGATTCAAATGTCATTCCTCATTCAGTTTCTGAACAAAAGTAGATGAAGGAGCAGACGGGTCGTACTTGGACATAGCCGATGTCTGTATTAAAAGGATACTGAGTTTCCAGATGAAAAGCCTGAATGTATTACAGTACGCATGACGTACTGAGAATAAATAACAGAGTTTACAAGAGTTTGTTATGACAACTAGATATAAAAGATAAACTATCTATACATGAATATGTTTAATGAAGATATACAATGATTATGGTCGGGTCGGCCGTGCTGGGTCCGGACCCAGTCAAAACGACCCGTGGGTCGATCGGTCCATTCTTTAAAGGTCAGTCTCACACCTAATAGCTATGTCAAGCCCAAGTCCGATCCACGCTCTCCTCAGCCCACCTGCATGTGAGAGACTCCCATGCAAACACAAAGATCTATATACGTAAAGACCTAAACCTAATATCCATCCCATATATAAGGTAATGTTCGACCTTGATTGAGGTACGCAATCATAACCTAGTTTTCTCTGCATTCAGCTGCCTCACCTTCACCAAAAGACTGACTTGAGCGTCGGAGGGGCTAATCGGGAGACAACCCCCGACGTGCCTTCTTTGTTTTGCAGGGATATTCACATCGCAGTTACTACAGCAAGCAACCGACTTCATGGATCTAAACGGTAACGTTCCGTTCCGCCAGAATCTGGCAGAACCACTTACGTTAAGGCAATCCTATTTTCAAACAATCTTAAATCTTAAATCTAATTCTTCAAACGACAGGTGTGTCTTCTATCCAAGCCATCCTATAAACTCTGGCCACCGTTCTATAGCCACCAAAACACTTCTTGTCGGTGGCTTCAGGCAGCCAAATCGCCATCTTCTAGTCCGTACCAACAAGACGTCACTGTCAGAAAATCTTTTCCTGCCACCATAATATGTGTTGACCGGCTAACTTATCTAATGAATCCACTGATGACTCCCACCACTGCACACAGCACTGTCGCCGACGAGGGCAGAGAAACCAAACGTTTTGGTTCTTCCTTGCCAGCAACACATCGCTTTAAATCTCTTCTTCGTTCGTCACAAAGCAGCTCCGTCTTAAATAGCGCAGGCGAGATAAGGGAGCACCATGCCTTCGACCAGCAAATTTTGAAACTTTTTTCTTTCTTTCCACGGTCAGTGATTCACCTTGTTGTTTGTCACCTGGAAAGCTGTTGTTGACAAGTACTAGTGACGAAAACAGCATATCAGTTTCTATAGTCGAATGTTGCTAATTTGAACTTTTCAAATTTTCAATCTAGTTTAATTCTAAGACTTAAAGAAGGTATATAACTTTGTAAAATCAATTCTAGAGCCATTATTAATGCTATTAAAAAATTAAAGACAACTTTAATGCCATTGTTGAAAAATCAGGACGTGACGTTATCATGTGTATAGCCAAAGAAAAATATTTTTTAATGATTTCTCTAAAGTTATAATCATTTTAATTTTATAACATGAATCCATAAATATAATAAAGTGTGTATCATATTTCATACTTATTATAATTCTTGATTTCTTTTTTCTAAAATTTTTCTGAAATTTAAAGTTATGTAAAAACATTTATAACTGTAGAAGTGTACGATTTTTAACAACATTCATATGAAAAATTTGTAAGCGGTATAAAAAGTGATAATAGAGAGTAAATTAATGAAAATATAATTATAATTTCAATTGAATATTAATATTGATTACAATTAAATTTAATTAAATAACAATTATATGCAAATAATATATAATATTAGTTATTATTTATCAAATATTTAATTTAATTTAATTTTTAAAAAATATATAATTAATTTTAATTTGATTAAAATATTTTTATTTTCAATTTTTTAATGTATGACTAAGAACGACAATTTATCTTTTCCTAACTCTTCTAGGCCTAAAGTTAAAAGACAAAGGCTTCGGGGTAAGCTTAGGATAAAATTTGAAGGAAATTTTAAGCTTATAATCTTAGTAAAGTTTAGTCTTAGGATTAAGTGCCTGTTTAGATGAGCTTATATCAATAGAACTTTTATCAGTAGAGCTTTTATTAGTAGAGCTTTTCTAAAAAGAGCATTTATAAGAAGTTAGTTGTCTATTTGACTATCATTTAAAAAAGAGCTTTTTTAAAAGAGCTTCATACAATAGGCTGCTTGGCAACATAAAAATAAAAATAACTTTTAATTTTAACTATATTTTATTTTGTAATAAAAATTATTTATGCATATAAATATTATTTAAAATATATTAAACAATGCTCAATATATTAATTATTATATAATTTTAAACTATATAAAACATAAATAAAAATAAATCTAGCCAAATATTTTATATGGATTATAATATAAGTAAAACTAATATAAAAAATAAATATTAAAAAATATATATATCAAATAATATTATATAAATCTCAAAATAAACGTGAATATATGTTTGTGAGAATTGTGAGAATTATGTGTAAAATATAAGGATAAATGAGACTAAAAATAAACTCATTAATTGATATAAAAAATTTACCTGAAAAAATACTTTTTTGAAAAGCTCCAAATTTGAGCTTCTCAAAAAGCTATATTTTAGTTTCCAAAAAAGTCATTTATGTAAAAAAAGTGCTTTTAGATTTTATGGCAAAATACTTAATTTTATTAAAAACAACTTTTGAGGTGAAAAAATATTTATTCACCCTCCAAAAGCTGAACCAAATAGGCACTAAAACAAGCTAAATTCGCTTATTAATTAGAAAAACCTCTATCTTTTAGCTTTAACCCAACTCTCCACTACTTTTTCTAGTTTCAGGCTGTCAGCCCCTTCCAGGCTCCTCGTGGTCTCTTTCCTTTTGTTTTTGCTCGCTCTATGGTTACATTTCCACCATAATACTGTATTCTTTGGTTGTTTAATTTTTATTTTGGTTTTATAGATTACCTTGCAACTGAGCTATATGAGACTAATGAACTAATTGCACAGTGTAATAACTTGATTGAGGTCGATATTAAGCTTATCCAATAACCTCTTATAGCTGGCCTCAAAGTGTATAACTTTTCTATTAATTATGCATACCAATTATTTGGTTATTTACGAACACAATTTATACTCGTACATATTGTTTCTACAAAGTCATTATTCTATGTTCAACCTCTAATTCCTTCTCCTTCTCCTTTGAGAAAAGATAAAATGAAAAAAATACTAAATGGAGTTGTTGTTAAGTTATGATCCATTTATGCAACACGATTAGTCTTTCGAAAGCATTTTTATATGAGAAACAGAAAACCAATGAAATAATTAAAATATTAAAGAGACCAGTGAATTTGTTATCTTAAGTTAAAGCATGAATGTACATTTTCCTTTATGTTTGCATATGAATTTGCTATGTGGAGTAAGTGTTGTAGCTTGTTAATTAATAGATGCCACTAATTAGTAAAGTTGTAAGAGATTATCGTTGCGATTTTGGAGAATCCAAAGGAAAGTTTTTCTGCTTCTACAACAATTTAGAAAGATGGCTTATTAATCATTAGCAACTAAGAAAGCATTTCATACTCTTGAAGGTTTCACCAATAATGAAAATTTTAGGCCTTTAATATCTTTAGATCTTTTCCGCCCAACCTTTAGTGGGCCTTGTTTTTGTTCACGCTTATTGTCATTCTTATGTGTTACCTACTAGCTTCATAAGTATATTGACAGTTGACATACACTATAATCACAAATTATATGTAGGATTAAAAATTAAATTTTGTAAAATGATTTTTAATACTCTAATTAAACAATTTATATTCATAAATCAAGATTGATGTTTAGCTATATATCATGACTATCTAAATATTATGAACATCAAAATAGTTTTGACTAATCTTTATATGTATGATATCTTTTTATATAATTAAATCATTTCATTATATAATGTTCTAATTAGACAGAATATGAAATTAATGTCTACTTTATTTGACTCTCGTCCCCTTTAATGATTTTTGAAAACCATGTTGAAAGTGTGATTTCACTTGATCAAAGATTTTTCAAATCAATACTAATTGAGAATAATGAAAGAATCTCTTTGATTAGAGTAATAAATTATATATTGATTACTTAACTACATCTTTGTAGTTCATATTATATTTAATGATTACTAATTAAGTTACAAATGACTAAAACACGTCATAATTAGTATTAAAACATAACAATATCTATATGAGATATTTTAAAAATTTTCAAATAAAAGGATCACTTATACAATCATTATAATAGACATTTATATCAACACATATACAATGTTCTATATGGATTTCTCAAATTAGGTCAGTTCAGTAAATTTATTTTGTAATAAGCGTTTGCTTATCTTCACACATCAATTTATGAGATCAAATACTTTCTTTATAAGAAAGACATAACATATGGTTGTTTTTTTTTGCTCTTTTGATGTCCAATCTTAATAAAAAATTACTAAAAATAAAATAGGGATAATGCATTTAAGAATATCATAGTATAATCTTATGGTAAATTTATTTACAGTCCATGAACTTTATCTTATATTAAATAAATGTATATAAAATAAAGAATATTTTTAATTAATTATGTTACAAATATCAATTCTAAATATCGGGTCAAACGAAATTGCCACTTCTTTTTTAAATTGGAAATTAGGACAACATAAGTTAAATTAGTATTTCTTCATTAAATTTAAAGATAATATCCGGTTGTTTAGAGAATAAAACTTAAAACTAATGAGATTTCCTAAGGGAGATATTATGTGTCAAGATTTCCTTTGTGAAATATCGAGAATAAGTAACACCGTAAAGGGCAGGATTGGATCGATGTCTAATAGGTGCTTATCCATCACTAGTTACTAACAAAATAATGAATTTGGATCATCCATCCAAAATACAAAATAACTCCTACAATAATTTATTGAAAGCAACTAACCATTTTATTTATAATATGATATCTTAGTGAATTGGACCAAAAAAGCAATTGTTTTCATGAAACTTTTGATGTGATGCTCAATGCAATTAACTAAATGAAAGAGGTCCCTCGTCTTCGGAAAGTACAAAAGCTTTGACCGCCAGAAAGTTTCGAAGCACAAGACTAGAAATCCCAAAAGTTCCCAAGCACAAGACTAGAAATCTTAACTTAGTAGAGGTTGTCTTGTCTTTGGGTTTGGCCCCCATTTTGTCCGTTGAAGCCTACCAATTTTTTGTAATAATAAACTCATCATTCAAGGTTTACTGTTTTTGATTGACAACGCTCGACTGCCTAATTTCTTTTTAAATTTCTTCTATCATTATTTTTTGTTTTCAAATTATAGCTAATTTTAAGTATAAGCGGTAAGGTGGACTTAGCCGTAAATGGTTAGGATGGGCTATAACTCATCAAAGGTGATGGGATGGGAGGCAAATCGGTTGATACTAGGTAACTGGTTATCAAAGTATCAATGTCTAAACAATTGTTGCAATTAGAGAAATTTAAAAATGTAAAAACAGAAGAAGACGTGAGAAAGAGAGAGAGGCTCTGGTCCAAAGTCCCACTTCAAATCTTCTGTACCCCATAACCTATACCAACTTTGTGCTAAGTCATCTCAACCCTTTATTTATATGACTCACATAAATAAAAAGTTAAAATAGCTTGACACAGGGTTGATACAAGATTATGGGGTGCAGAGGATCACATCCCTCAAAGTCCAAACCTTGGGACCAAGACAAGACCAGCACATCCTTCCTGGGAACAACGCCCCTAGTAGAAACTGCGGCACTGCCAGGAAACACTTTCTTCTGTTTGTGTCTCCACACTTACACAGAGGACGTGGGCTCCACGTCCCCCTTCGAGAGAAGTCAAAGTTCTTCTACTTCTCTCAGAAGGATGGAACAATCTTTACATAACAGAAGTAGGAAAAAAGCAAACAACTTTTTTTTTCTTCGGTCCAGTCTTAGTCTTACAGGATGGATACTAACAAAATATAATATTTTCTTTTTTTGTTTTTGTCGGGTTTTGAGGGTTTTTATTAACTTATTTTTGGTATTAGAAGCCACACCTTTTCTCTATAGACCTCAAAGTTATGTTCTTGAGGACATTTACTTTGACTGTTTCTTTTTTTTTGATTGATTTTCACGAGGAACCCACTGCGGAAACTTCGAAATTTGAGAAAGAAACGGACCAAGAAAGGAGCTTGTCAAACGTATAAAGGTATAATAATAAAAGAAACCAAGATAATATGCGCACGTAAAACAATCATCACACCGGTGAAGAACACAATTTGGTCGTCAGTAATAAATAGTTGGCAGTTTTAGGACGGGAATACTCAGGTTCCTTTTATCCTTTTCTGGTTTCGTTGCCTGTCAATCCTTTTACTGGATGAAAGCATGGCAGATATCAGCCAAGAAGGTTGACTTTTTGCCGCAGCCATCACACGTGCTTACATGTTGCATTTTGATTTTCCTTTCTGGGTAATTCTGATTATGGTTATTGGGTTTGATTTTCGTTTTGGTTCCATTCTTGCGTTTCATTTATTTCTTTTGGGTGTTCATGTCCTTATGATTAATGAAAAGATGCGGATTTAATCTTCGATTGACTGAATCATTAGACTTGGTAACTGGCTTGTTCTAATGCATTGACTGTTTTCCATTCAAAAATTGAAGGTCTAGGATTTAGGTCGTTGAGGTTGTCACAATAAAGTCGCTTCAGACATGACATTAAGGAATCAAGAGCAGAGAAGCAAGGTTGGTTTCTGGCTGTATCGATTCTTTTCTTTCCCCTTTTGATATTCTCTAAAGCATCCATTTGGCCATCCGTCGGCTGGATGTTGGCTTTTATCGTACATATCTGTGACATCTACACCATAGAAACATTATGACATCCACCACTCATCTCGAGGTTCTACCCACGAACTAGTTGAATTTCTCTTTTAACTTCTGGTTTTTGAGCTTCTGTTGCATTTTACAGTCTTTTCTAGAGAGATTTTTCTGGTCAAAGGATGGAAATGGGAGGAAAGAGAAGAAATCTTCACTTGATTCTTGTGGTATGAGCTATGACATTGCTGTTTTTCTTGTTTTCAATGTTTCCATTTGGTTATCAATGGTGTGAAAAGAATCGTCCCTTTATCAGGGGAAGATCCTTATAAACGGAATTAATCTTTTAGTTAATTACTATAAAAATGCCATTCCTTTCCTTTATTTGGGTTAGGAATGAGATACTTTTGGCCTTTGATGAAACTATCTTTGTACCTTTACACTGTTCCCAAATAAAATTTAATTTTGTAAGCAAATCATGTAGAGATTACGATTTCAAAAAGCTTGGTAAGGACAAGAGTAGCAGTAGTTGAAATGATGTGAAATAAAGAATATAATTGCAATTTGCTCCAACAATGGGAATATATTCATGTTTGAACCCTTATACAATGCTGGATTGAACAATATCTGTATTCTCTGTTTCTCTGTGACCCAACTGGGGTGTTTGTTTCTTATCTTCCAGTTCCTTTCCTATTATAAGTACTTCTTATCTGTTTTAATACAAGTGCTAGAGTCTGAGGACTGCTTGGATGTTGCACCTACCACCAGCAATTTGTAAACTTTTTTTCCCAGCCTATTGAGCAGTGGTCTTGAGTGGTATTGTTTTTGCATCGTTTTCCTTGTGTTTCTTATTACCGTTTATCTCTGCTTCTTCCTACTTGCAGAAGAGCATTCTGATTCAGCACTCGAGTCTTTATTTTTGAACAATTTCATTGTTCCCATGCCAATCAATCAATCTCAGTCATTCAGGTGACACTTTAACGACTACTTACTTCTTAAATCATCATCTTTTTTGACAGTTGATCACTTAACTCATCATTTTTCTTACTCATGGAATAGGAACTAAAATTTCTTATCAATTTTCCTCCTTGCCTAGAGTTTTTGTGGCGACATGGAATGTAGGAGGTAAATCACCACATGATGGCCTCAATCTGGACAATTTTCTTCAGGTTCACAATCCATCAGACGTATATGTTTTGGGGTATTCTACCTTTCTTTCTCTCCTTCCATCTTTTTTGACAGAAAGATTTGACTGAAGTCCACGATAAAAGACTTTGTTTTTGCCTTATATTACTATGTGCCCTTCTCAAGCATGATCTAGCTAAAGTACTTAACAATTAATTCTGTTGTTGATCTGTTTCTTGTGTTTTCTCATCTGATGGAATGTGAACTTTCTGTAAGACTGCAATTTCAATGCTTGCTTGAAGTTGCATGGTACATGACTGGTTTATTTCATCTCAAAGAGGAGAGTTTTAATTCCAATTGTTGTGCTGAATAACAAAATTCTATTCAATACAATCCCCTTCATGTTGTTTTTATTTTCCACTAAAAATTCTTTCTATAAACATTTGATTATGCTTTCTTTCTTCTCACCCTTTTTCTCACTGCAGTTTTCAGGAAATAGTTCCCTTAAATGCTGGAAATGTGCTTGTGGTAGAAGACAATGAGCCTGCTGCCAAATGGCTAGCTTTAATAAATCAGACATTGAATGAATCATTCAATGTGTCATCGAGATCTCTAAAATCAATTCTCTTCCAGAAGCCTTCTCTTAGAAAGATCTGCAAAAGTTTCAGGACAGAGAGTCGAAAGCGGCTGAAAGCTTGCAATTGTTCTCCAATATTAGAAAGAAAGTCTAGCAAGGAATTTTGTATTTGGTGTCCACAAACTAACAAAACTGAAGAAGATCTCTCATCTGAGGAGGAGGATGATGGACTCAGCAGTTATGTATCTTCAGAAATCCCCACTTCTGCTGGTGTTGATCAGATGAAGTACAGCCTTATAGTTGGAAAACAAATGGTCGGAATTTTTCTTACAATTTGGGTGAAGAGAGACCTTGCTCCACATATAAGTCACTTGAGAATCTCTTCTGTTGGTCGTGGAATCATGGGCTACCTTGGAAACAAGGTATTATCGAGATATATAATCATGCAAAATTATGTGCCTCTGGATCATTAATGTTAATCATTTAGACTCTCTTTGATCTACTATTTTGATCTCTAATTTAGAGTTGATTGTCTTGTTGCAGGGATGTATATCTGTTAGCATGACTTTCTATCAGACAAGTTTCTGCTTTGTGTGCAGTCACTTGGCATCAGGTGAGAAAGAAGGAGATGAGCATAGGAGAAATTCGGATGTCATAGAGATCCTTAAGAACACACAATTTCCAAGGATTTGCAAATCACCACATAGTCGAGTTCCTGAAAAAATAATTGAACATGAGTAAGCCCTTCAAAAATCTTTGAATGAAGAGTTGCATTTTCTTTTCTTCTGCCACTTCTGTTAAACCTGACTTCTAGCTGAACAATTGGCCCTAGTCGCATCATATGGTTAGGGGACTTGAACTATAGAATAGCCTTGAGCTACTCTGAGACTCGGAAACTTCTCGAGCAGCAGGACTGGGATGCACTTTTTGACAAAGATCAGGTACAATGCTCTAAATCAAATGGAATAATGGCTATTATGTTTGAATACAGAAAAATGAGCAACGGAATGTATTCAATTCTTTGCAAAGTAATTTATGATGTGTCCATTGAGAAAAGTTTCAAAGATCATCACATTATTCTATATATTTTTTGACCAAAAAGAGATGATCTCTGGTTTAGGATTACGTATATGGGGAGGCTGTTTTCTTTTTTCACAGGGTTGTTACCATATACATTAAATATGGACGGTTAAAATTCAATCCTGTGAACAAAAAGACTAGTGCTTGGGTTAAAATCTTGTGCAAGTCAAAGCTCTGCAATTTGATAGTTTGTCTTCATAGGTATACATGCCTAGGTTGGGCTTTTCTATCATCATTCCAAAAACATGTTTTGACAGCTGAAAATAGAAAGGGAAGCAGGACGTGTGTTCAGGGGATGGAAGGAGGGAAAGATCTTCTTTGCACCTACCTACAAGTACTCTTACAATTCAGATTTATATGCAGGGGAAAGAATAGAAAAGAAAACTAAAAGAAGAAATCCCGCTTGGTACCATTGCTGCCATTTCTTTGTCCATATTTTCCTAAACTACACAGTTTGCTATGGTTCTTGAATATCCGAGATTTCCAGGTGCGACAGAATACTTTGGTGTGGTGGGGGAATACGGCAAATTGCTTATGTGCGTTGGGAGTCTCGGTTTTCTGATCACCGGCCTGTATGTGGAAGATTTCTGGTGGATGTAGAGGTTCCTGAAGCTGAGTCAAAGAAGGGATCGTTAGGCTTTAACATAAGAGTCGCAAGTGAACAGCGATTGCCTTTAAGTAGAAGATAATTGGTTTTTTTTTGGTTGCAATATATAGGTAGGTGAGTTGTTTAATGATTTTAGTATCCTATAGTGACTGCTGGAAACAGATTGCAAAACGTGTGTCCTCTGACTCTTTCTCCAATTTCATTTCATAATCTTTCTTTGATTGGCAGGTACTAATGAACCGACCAACATAGCTACTATCAAATTGAACATCATATCGACCTGTAGAATGGGAAATATTTCTTGAAGGGCCATTCTCATGGGTGAACTCTAGACTAGGCCTATACTGTACAGGCTTTTTGTCATTGTCAAGCTGTGAGAAACTCTCTCTCTTTTTTTTTTCTCCCCATTTGGATGAACTAGTTAATTTACAGCTGAAAGCCTATATGATTCTGAACCTGGATTCTCCAATCCATTCTTTTCAGATATTTTGTTTGGTGGAGGTCCATATTTTGTTCTATAATGTCTTCGAGTTTGTTATGTTGCAAAAGATGCTCCTTTCTTTTGTAATTTTGTTTAATTAAAACAACTTCCTTGTGTTTCATGTTGAAAATGAACAAGTGAACTTTCATGCTATGGATTTTGAACAATTAAGTCCAGTTAAGTCATTACACACTAAAGTTAAAAGTCAACAAACACGATGTACAAGGCTCTCAACTTTGCGAGAGTTTGGAGAGGGTCATTGATGCATGTAACCTTCTTCTTGTATTTTAACAAAGGCTATTTTTATGATTTGAACCTGTGACTTAGTTACAAAGGAGCAATTTTTTTTAGTTAGTCCAAAATTGTCCCTCATTACACACTAAAACTCGTCCGATTAAAAAATTTAAACATATTTTGTAATAAAAACGCAACTGCCTACAATTTTGAGAATGAATTGAATGTTAAATCATTTCTCAACCAATAAGCTATAAGCTAGTGTAGTGAGGCACTATTGAGTCTAACCTAATAATTTTTTTTTGGGAAATTTGAAGACCTACAATGCATCAATAATTAATATCTAGTTAATTAAATGGCTTCTTGAAGTTAACCTTGATTGCATACATCTAAGGAGATGTCTTGCTTCTTTAGTTCTTGAACAGTTCTTGCATTAGAGGAGTATTATCTCCAATATCCGTTCCTTTAATATAAGCTACTTGAGTTTCATTAATAAGGGGTTTTATGGCTTTCTTCAACCTATTAGCAAGGAGCTTTGAAATGACTTTATAAATAAAATTTCAACAATAGGCTTAAAGTCATCTAAGGATGAAGGAGTAGGAATATCTGGGATAAGACATATGAATGTCTTATTAATATCTTTAAGAAAGTGGCCTCCGGAGAAGAAACCAAGGACAGCTTGTGTGATTACATCCCTAATCGACTGCCAGGATTTTTAAAAGAACTCACCATTAAGACCATCAGGACCAGGTAATTTGTTGAAACTTATGCATAAGACAACCTTTTCAACATTACCAATAGTGAAAGGTAGGGCTAGGGAAGTAGCAGTACTATCATCTAAAATTATGTATAGAATAAAGGATTAGAGAGGGGGGAATTTGAGTCATTGTTAGTTCCTAGAGCTTTACCTAAATAATCAAAAGTAACTTTTGAGAGGTCCTCTAGAGAAGTAACCATTCTAACACCCTAAGTAATCATATTCTGATTTTTCCTTACCTGAACAACTTTATGAAGAAAGGTTGTATTTCTATCACCATTCATTAACCATTGTACCATTGATATTTGCCTAAAAAATGAACAAGGAACTTTCAGTAACTTTGTGTGACTACTTAAAGCCCCTTTCTCTACATTTGAAGGGACTGATTGGTGGGATCATCGGATAAGGGCTGTTGAATGCTTTAGAGCTTGTCAAAGGAAAATTTTCACAAAGTCGTATAGCTTTTGTATCTGAAATTATTTATTATCTTGAGTTCTTGCTTAATTCTTTTCAATATACATGAAAGAAGCAGAACCCTCAACCTCTAGCGATAAACCTTTCCTTAAGCCTCTTCGAACCCTTCGTCCAAAACCAAATAATTTTTTAATTTGAAAGTAAAGTGATGTTGTATACCTAAATCCAAAATTTGGATATATATGGATGAGTGGTCTAAAACTTATAGATTCCAAAAATTACCTTATATATAGTTAGGGAAAGAGGAAAGTCAGCTCGAATTTGCAATAACACTATCTAGTTTCTTCCTTAGAAAACAATCATTTTGATGTTTGTTACTCCGGTTGCCTTCCAACGTAAGATTTGTTATTTCAATGTTTAAAGTGCGTTTATCCAGGTAATTTATATAGTTTCTTACATAAACATTCCTTTCAGCTTCTCAAATGCTTAGGACAGAGTTGAAGTCACACATTAAAAGCCAAAGGGTCTTAATACCTTTATAGAGGTCTTACAATTTATTCTTTAATATAACTCTTTGAAAGAAAAAAAAAAAAAGAAGCATAAATAAAGAAACCACATATGGTAAGCCTAGACTATAAAATAATTAACTCAAGGTGAATTAATTGACATGTTATAAAAGAGCTTCTCACCTTTGAGCTTTTTAGCTAGGATCATAGGCAACCACAAATCTTCTATAGTGATGAGCTATATGATTAGAGGACATGCCATCCTTCTTTTGAAAATAACAACTGATCCATAATTTTTTCACTTATTTTGGTTTCCAAAACACCTGACAAGAAGGGTTTTATTAACTAAATATGATCTCTAAGTAATGATTGTTTGGAGAGGATGTTATGCCCTCTAACATCCCATCATAGAAAAATCATTTGTTCGAAGGTTTAGGTCACGAACCTCAATCCTTCCGTCAGTCTTCCTTTTAGCTATTAAACTGAAATCTCGGTTATTCTGACCAATTATTTTATTGACTATATTGTGCTTAAAGAACTTGGCATGTACTTGAGTTTCAGAGACAAGGGTATTGTGTAGGAGCTATCATTATGCTCCAAATTAGGACATTTTTTTTCATTAGGTCAGAAATAGAAGTTACCTATATGTTTATCCCCTGCTTCATTTAGATGTCTTCAATCCTCACCCCATAATCTGACTGAAGCCCTTACAACTTACCATTAGAGATTTTCTCCACCATATTTTCTATCACTTTAGGTTCAATTGTAGCAATTCCAAAATTTATGATTTGAGCAGTCTCCTTGCCATTGCCTACTAGTTTCTCGTACTCATCATTCCAAAAATTCTTCCTTAAATATATCTCTCCAAACTTGCCGTAGATTTGGAGATCGAGGTCTTTATTGGTATAGGATGATAATGTTGTCTTCATATATATTTCTTCGTTTTTATTCAATCGCGTGAGAAGAATGACTTTAGAGAGGGTCTAGTCAAATTCAACCAAAACACAAATCCTCGTATACTTTATCCTCTTAAGATTAATTATGGGTTCATCTATAACTATTGGTTTACCAATAAAGATCACTATGTAGCTTAGACACTGTGTATTCAGTATTCTAGTGGAGTATTATACATGTTCACCTAAATTAGAATTTTATTGCTTTAAAGTTTAGAAGAGATAAGACTTGGTTGTCATTTTTGGATAAAGATTAGTCTGTCATTGAAGTGTCATGATCTATTGTCTACCACCCTTGGAGTTTCAGCTTGAGAACTATAACTAATAATTCTCTTTCAATATAAGAACATCAAGTAAACCATAGGAATTCTAGATTCTGCACGCCTATGCTTTAAGAGGAGGATAGACAACCTTTCCCTTAAAGTAAAAAAACCAATAAATGAAGATCTCTATTTGGCTACTATGTCCTTAAGAACATTCAAAGGCGTGCTTACCACCAACTAACCCTCTTTTAAGGCTAAGGGAAGTATTGAAGCAAAGGAGCTCCAGTTGAGTCATTTAGAACTTGACATTGAGTTACCCTAGGAAGGAGCTTAAGGAGAGTAGGTTTTGATGGTGAGGAAGAAGATGAGGAGGAGGTAGTGTCTTTAGTCGAGAGGGGGTAGGAGAGTTTGTAAATGGTTAGGAAGGCTTAGACAGAAGAGGAGGAAAGGAAGAAGGGTCTTGGGGGAAGAAGGCTAAGAGCCCGTTTGGTTGAGCTTTTATCAGTAGAGCTTTTATCAATAGAGCTTTTATCAGTAGAGCTTTTCTGAGAAGAGTTTTTTTTAAAAGCCAGTTGATTGTTTGACTGTCAATTAAAAAAATAACTTTTTTAAAAGAGCTTTATTCAGTAGACTGTTTGGCAACATAAAAATAAAAAGCACTTTTATTAATTTTAACTATATTTTATTTTATAATAAAA
>JAOSBK010000005.1:34748313-34768011 GCA_027568895.1 Erythroxylum shatona | reverse complement strand
GTATCAAGCACTTTTGTAGCGTCAGAGCATAAGTCAGGAAGCATAACATCAGGGGCTGTGGGTACAGAAAATTTTGCACAGGCATTTGCTGCATCAATAGTAATCCACAGTGATTGGACTGTGAGATTTACCAGCTTCCAATTCGCGTAGGGCTATAGTAAGGATATATCACTATTATTTCAAGGATTTTGTTAATAAAGTAGGAGATTAAAATATTAAGAGACATAAAAGTAGTACTAGAAGTGATTATTCAGTTCTTTATTTTCAGTTTTTTTGAGTATGAATTTCATAATTTCAAAGAAATGGAATACATGGTTGTAAAGAAGGGAAAGGAGATTGAGTAATTTCCAGTTACCATATAGGAGAATAGAGATTTGAGCTACATAGAGATTAAAGGGAAACAATGAAAAGGGATGAAAAAGAATGCTAGCGATGCTAAAGAGGGATGCAGAAGGATGATAATTATGAGTTTTGCTTATTAGGTGTTTAATTGATAATTAATTATATTATAGTTTTAATATAATTATATAATATAATTAATTTTATTTAGTGTAAATTAAATTATTTCATTAATAATTTTTTTGAAAAGGAGATGAACCTTAAAGAGTTACTTAAGGCACAACTACTTCTACGTGCCAACTTCAGGCCATCTTAGAGATCTATTTTTATTCAATCATTGTTAAAAACTTATTAGAGAATTTGTGCAACCCTATTGAATTGAATCTGAGCCTAAAAAGGACACAACTCATGGTAAGTCAAAATTACTTGCATTTCACTTCAACGCAATAACAAATAGAACCTAGTGAGCTATATATTGTTGAATAAATTCATCATCATAGTAAACTAAGATTCCATTAATCTCAGTGAAATAATTACATTGATTTTCTTTAATAGCGACTTGTTACAGTTGACATTCTATAGGATATGTTAATTGCATTATATAGAATTATCCCTCTTATGAAATTCTGTCATAAATTCTGTCATTGAAACTACCTTAGATCCCTTGTTTGGATTGTCATCCGAGGTAACTATTTTCGCTCCCATTTGAAGTTCATCAGTGGAATACATGGTTGTAAAGAAGGGAAAGGAGATTGAGTAATTTCTAGTTACCATATATAAGAGAGTTGAGCTACATAGAGATTAGAGGGAAACAATGAAAAGGGATGAAAAAGAATGCTAGCGATGATAAAGAGGGATGTAGAAGGATGATAATTATGAGTTTTGCTTATCAGGTGTTTAATTAATAATTAATTATATTATAGTTTTAATATAATTAATTTTATTTAGCGTAAATTAAATTATTTCATTAATAATTTTTTTGAAGAGGAGATGAACCTTAAAGAGTTACTTAAGGCACAACTACTTCTATGTGCCAACTTCAGGCCATATTAGAGATCAATTTTTGTTCAATCATTGTTAAAAACTTAATAGAGAATTCGTGCATCATTATTGAATTGAATCCGAGCCTGAAAAGGACACAACATATGGTAGGTCAAAATTACTTGCATTTCACTTCAACTCAATAACAAATAGAAACTAGTGAGCCATGTATTGTTGAATAAATTCATCATCATAGTAAACTAAGATTCCATTAATCTCATTGAAATCATTACATTGATTTTCTTTAATATCGACTTGCTACAGTTGACATTCTATAAGATATGTTAATTGCATTATATAGAATTATCCCTCTTATGAAATTCTGTCTTTGAAACTGCCTTAGATCCCTTGTTTGGATTGTTATCCAAGGTAACTAGTTTCCCTCCCAATTGAAGTTCATTAGTGGAATACATGGTTGTAAAGAAGGGAAAGGAGATTAAGTAATTTCTAGTTACCATATAAGAGAATAGAGAGTTGAGCTACATAGAGATTAGAGGGAAACAATGAAAAGGGATGAAAAAGAATGTTAGGGATATTAAAGAGGGATGTAGAAGGATGATCATTATGAGTTTTGTTTATTAGGTGTTTAATTAATAATTAATTATATTATAGTTTTAACATAATTAATTTTATTTAGTGTAAATTAACTTATTTCATTAATAATTTTTTTGAAGAGGAGATGAACCTCAAAGAGTTACCTAAGGTATAACTACTTTTACATGCCAACTTTAGGCTATCTCAGAGATCTATTTCTATTCAATCATTTTTAAAAACTTATTAGAGAATTCGTGCAGCCCTATTGAATTGAATCCGAGCCTGAAAAGGACACAACACATGGTAGGTCAAAACTACTTGCATTTCACTTCAACTCAATAACAAACAGAACCTAGTGAGCCATGTATTGTTGAATAAATTCATCATCATAGTAGACTAAGATTCCATTAATCTCATTGAAATCATTACATTGATTTCTTTAATATCGACTTGTTACAGTTGACATTCTATAGGATATGTTAATTGCATTATAAAGAATTATCCCTCTTATGAAATTTTGTCCTTGAAACTACTTTAAATCCCTTGCTTGGATTGTCATCCAAGGTATCTAGTTTCCCTCCCATTTAAAGTTAATTTTTTTTAAATTGTATAAAATGTCATTTACCCATACTAACCATCACGTTCCTAACACAACATCACAACCTCTTAAAGTTATCTCTAAGGAATTAGTGGTGAATTTTAGGTTAAATATGCCACAAAAGAAAAAACAAGATATAATACGACCAAGGTTCAGACCACGATTTGAAACCAGTTACTGTCCAGGTAAAGCATCACATTTTGCAGCTGTAATAGAATCAGATGCTGTACCTCCAGCTACTACTGCACCTGTAGATAAGGCATCACTTCCGTACTTGCTACTACACCATCTACCACCCCTGTACTGACAGAGATATTAGGCGCAAACGACGTAGATGAAGGAGGCGACCTCTAGCCTAGAGCTGAGGGAGTTGATGGAAGAACTTACATCACAATTGTCAACAATTGGTAGGTGAAAATACATGAAACACCACAGGTTTATAATTAAGTTATAGGTTTAAATTTAAAAATGGTATAAAATTAATCGTTTTAATATTAGGTTGATTCCATCTAGACCATGTTCAAGAAACATGACATCCAAATTCAAAGAGAAGATTGATGTTGAGGGTTATATATGGACGAATATCTCTTAGGGGATAAAGGAATTTTACTATAAGGAGTTTGAGGTAAAAAAAACTATTTTTTTGTTTTTAAATTGATTTTTATACATTTATTAAATAAATAATATTATATTAAAAATACTTATCGTATATTTTTCATTTTATTTTAGAAAGAATTTTTTTAGGATTGTGAATTTGACACGGTTATCTATAAAGCATGGGAGAGAGCACGTACACGTTATCAAGAATTTGTTGGTACGATACACAAGACTAGTGTACGATCGCCTTATATTTCCAAACAGATATGGAGTCGTTGGCAGTAGTATTAGACATCACTTAAGGCAATGCCTATTTCAGAGCATAATTCTACCATCAGATGTGAAGGACCAGGGGAGAGAGTCTTCTCGTATATATTGGAGAATCTATTACCCACCAGGAGTATGCAGAGAGACTTATAAGTATCTACACTTTACATTTATATTCTGATTTTTTTATTTGGTGTATTTCAACTTAATTTGATGTGTGAATTTTTGAATGAAAATACGTATATTATGAAGAATGATAATGTTATAAATTGTAGTTCACTTATAACATTTTATTTTGATGCAGGAAAAGTCTGTAGCACGAAACCTATATCCCGTCAACTCTTTTTGCACACTCACACTAAAAAGCATGACAGTGGGACCTTCATCAATACCTGATGTAGAGAACTAAATGTATATGAAATTTATGCTTTAATATTAATGCTTAATAATTATCACTTTTTAACATAAATATTGCTTTATGATAGGACCAAATACAAGAAAGTATTCAACCACAATCTCAATAGTTTGAAGATGTTGATGAGACTCAAACCTATCTTCATGCAGTGGGCGGTAGGGATCGTCGTGGAAGGATATTCAACTTAGATTCATTTGTGAACACATGTTATTTGCAATCCTCTATGTCCAGTACAACAACATCTAGTAGGCAATCTACAACTAATGAATTCAATAAGCTTCAAATCACAGTGCAGACATCGGCAACTTAGTTGCAACAGTCGATGGAGTACATAACTCAGCTCCGTAATGTAATGGATGAGTTGAAGGGAAGGCGTAGCACCTCATCACAGCAATTAGCATCTACAGTCACCAAATAAATAACATACTTGTAGTCATTTTGTATGAATTACAAATACTTATTATGTACAAAATAATTTTTTATTATCAGTTAGGATAATGTTTATTTTATATCATCAATCAACTTTCTGTTTTAACAATTTAAATATTTAAACAAATCAAAATATTATCAACAAATAACTCATAAATGTTTAAATTATGCATCAACCATAACATCATCAAATAAAATTTACTGCAAGGAAATTTTAAAAACTAATTTTTAGTAAATTTACTGACAGAAAAACAAGTTTGTTGGTAAAATCTATCGATTTACCGAAGGAAAAAACTGTTGGTAATGACAATATGAATTTACTGACAGAAATCAAATCCTTCAATAATTTTTCCGACGAACAAATCTTCCCTGTCGGTAATAATCGTTAATATATTCACTAACGGCACACAAAATTTTCGTCGGTAAATTTGCGATAGACATTCTGTTGTTCGTCGCAAATTATTACCTACAGCAATATCTCTGACGCCTTGGTCTGTTAGTAAATTCCTTCTCTAACTAAGCTTTCAGATGGAATGTGTAGATATTCTGTCGGTAATTTCTGTCACTAAACTCTATTTTTCTTTTAGAGATAAGAATCCTTTATCTTATATATATTCAGATGCATATGTTAAAATTCGCGAAAAAATTATGATGAGTTCATAATTATGAGATCTATATTGTATTTATATAGTAATCCTAGATTGCTCGTAATCATTGTTTTATTGAGATTGGATATTAATAAAGCGTAAAAAGACAGGAACACATTATGTTTCTTCCTTATAAAGGAAAAAGTTAATCTTAAAGACTAAAGTATAAAAAATACTTAAACAAATACTTAAGTTTATTAGAGAATAAATTCACTAAACTACTCCCGTATGAAAATTTTATTTGAAACATTACTTGCGTGTCCATGGAGGTTCTCATTATGATGAGTGTATAAGTGATCTTTTTACTTAGAGCTCCAAAGTATCTTATATTAGAAAAATTGTTTTTAGGATTAAAATTTGCTATATTTCAATTATATTTTAACTAATTAGTTAATTAAACTTCTTAAAATTAAGAAAATTGTTTTAAGTAATTAAGAGAGGTGTTTCTTAATTAAATTTATTTATTTTAATTTGATCGAAATAAGTTTTTAGTTTATTAATTTAAATAATTATTATTCTATTTATTTAGATAATGTTTCTTCATAATTAAAATAATAAGTTTCTTGATTTGATAGAAAAGGTATTTTCTCAATTAAATTTGAAAATATATTCATTTATAAATTAATAAAATAAGCTTTGTTCAATATTTTGAAAATAGTTTTTAGTTAATTTATTATGGAAATATTCTTTAATTAATTAGGAATTTAATCTAATATAATTATCTATATAGTTGAAAATATTATTTCAGATTATGAAGATTAATAACTAAAATCAACCAAAGCTTAATGTTTCATACATATAATTTGATTGGCTTGAGAAATTGCATGGTATTAATATGTTTGATACATTTTGGTTTATATTTGATTGCATATTTTATTTTCATGATATTATGATATGTAATTTTATATTTGATGAGAAGAATAAACTAAATTACTCGTTTAAATATTAAGTATATGCTTTGAATATAATTGTTGTTTTCAATTGTTACAGAATAGACAAAAGTTTTATTATTATAAGGCTTGTTGAGCAAATTCAATGCCGCTTTAACTTAAATATGTTTAGCATATAACAATGCATATGTCTTACTTAACCAATGTGTGATTTAGATAAGCAAACTCATGATCACATAAATTTAGAGACATGATAAAAAATAACATATAATATTTGTTTTGGCAAAAGTTGTCTCCTAACAGATTTATGAGTCACATGAGATGTGATTGATAAAGTTGTTATCTATTTAATTTAAGTTATTTTGATGAGCAAATTCAAGATCAACTAAATTTTAATAAGATCCTAGACTACAAAAAAGATTAGAATAATCTTTTTAAAATAGTAGTGAAGGCTATTATTTTGAATATAATAGTGAGACTAATCAAATATATGATTAAAGTATTAACCTTATTTGGCTTTCATGACATATAGTTAATTACGTAATTAATTTTACATTTATATATTTATCATAGTAGACATAACCTTCGTTTATAGTTGATACTAAGTTGTTAGTGTATCAAATTTCTAAGAAATATGTTAGGTTTTAGAAAAGTTTTTAAAGTTTGATAGAAAAGTTGTATGTCCATTATGCAGTTTTGTTATTAATATTTGTTAAAGATTTAGTGACTTTTAGAGATTTGTCAATATCATATATATGACAAAATATAATGACATTTCAAGTTGACTAATATCTTATAAACTTTCATAGCAATATGTAATATGTATGTCAATATTATAATAACACAACGTAAGAGGTTATAAGGAGTAGAGCTAAAAGGCATAGCACCTTGATGAAATTGGTCAACTTAGTCTAGCCTACTAGAAGTATAAAAACATACCAATTAAAGACATTTGTTATAATATGACAATATTTATCATTATAAAAAATTGATCATAATAATTTTCTTGCCAATACATAACATGATAGAAATCATATGTATTTGTAATTTATGATTTTTTTTTAAAATATTGAATTGGATTCAACATTATTATAATGTTTTAAGCCATAATAAGAACTGGATTGTTAAGGAAAAATAGTTTATCCATGTTTATGTAAATAGTTTGTATCTATTGATCAAATAAAGACTTATGCTTAAAATAAGTGACAAGAATACAGAGTTAGATATAGGAGAATACAATGTTAGATAAATAGAACTATCATTTTATGCCATATTGGTTAACTTAACATAATGAGAATCATAAAGTTAAATAAAAGTATATATGTATCCTTTTAATTATGAATCATATAAAACTTATGAAACTTGTTTGGTTGAAGAATAACCAAGTCAATCTTTGGTGAAAAGATGAGAAAGGTAGTAAATTGTTAAATCTTATACATACAATGCATGAGATGTACTAACTAGTGTCTTTATTAATATAGTCATATTTATTAAATGAAATACTGATTTAAATTTTAAAAGGTTTAAATTATTTAAATCTAACTAGAAAAAAGTATTGAGAATGTTGAAGTACTTCAATAAGATCAATGTGAAGAGATTTAAATTTTTTAGTTATCTATAGGGAATGAGATTATCTATTAAATACTTCAACAACTATATTCCATAATAGTATGAATTTGTATGATATTTATTTCTTCTATAGCTAAGTCTAATATAACAACATACCTTTGATAGTTTTAGTTAAATCAATTAACATAATTTCATATAAGATATGGAATGGTAAGACTTTGAAAGAATCAAAGTTAATAAATTTTGGGTGTAATGTTCAGTTGAAGATATATTATCTGTTAATTTTAAAACTAGATCGGATAATAAAAGGCTGTGAGATTTCTAATTGGTTGGATATAATTGTATAGACCCCATTCAATAAAGTGTTTATTTCAATATACACTCACAGAAGAATAGTTATTAAGATAAGTTGTGAGAATAAGATAAAATTAGAAAGGTTTAAATCTCATGATAGTATAGAATTGGTGCCTTTATTAATACATTTAAGGTATAGTTGAAAGGATATGAGATGTTCAAGGATTCACTTTTATGATGAATTCAAAGTGTTTATTTTTGGAGATTATTGTGAATTTATCATGTCTATAAGAAGGATGTGATAATATAGTTGTATTCTTCAGTAGGAGTGTGGAGAGACAAGTTGCTTATAGAGAAAAAAGTATTCATATTTTCAATTGTTAAATATATGATTGTTCAAGAAAAAATCTTATTAGATATGAAAAGGTGATAATTTAATTATAAAAATTAGATCTATAAAGATAGATGTAAAAGTTTTTTTCCTTATTCTACTACACGTATATAAAAAAGGCACTGGTGTTTAATATTTAAGATATTTAATACTTATAGAGTATTAAAGATATCCATTATTTTATGTATGGGTTGATATTTGAGTTAAAAGTTATAAGAATATTAACTTTAGAAATAAATCCTATTTAAGGTATATGATACTTAGAATAATATTATTTTGAGATTTGAATGACTCTAAGGTAGCATCAATTCCTAGTCAACTAATTGATTAATTTTAGTTTAGTGACATAATTATTTAAAGGCATTATTTATCTTATATATACATACAAACACACACACACACACACACACAGAGAGAGAGAGAGAGAGAGAGAGAAAGATACATATGTATAGGGTAAATAAACTTTGAAAACAAAGCTATGATAAGATTATAATTGTGAGATTTATATTACATTTATTTATTAACCTTAAATTTGTTCCTATTTATTGTTATATTGAAATTAGACATTAATAAAGTATGAAAATCATTGTACATTAGACATTAATAAAGTATGAAATCATTGTACATGTTTATGTTTCTTCCTTATGAAGGAAGTAATCGACCTCATAGACTAAAGTATGGAGATACTTAAACAAACTGTTAGCTCAAGGCTTAATGATTTTGATGATGACCTTTCAAATTGGATTTATTTCCTTATATTACTAACGGGTCAATTCTCTAAAGGAAATAGAATCATATGATAAATGCTTTATTTTTTGTAGAAACCTTCCTTATGAACTTACCTAATTTATACATTTTGCAAACGGGGGGTGGACAAAAGCCAGAATCTTTGAAATACTTCAGAAGCATCAATATTCTCAAAAGTCATATATTGATCAAAATCTCATGTGCCTTAGAAAGTGATAATTCTTTTTTTGAGAGATTATTGCAGCTGATATGGAGCAAAATACTTCTTTATTTATTAAGAGCTTGTGGAGGCTAGCAAAATACTATTACTGTAGAACATTGAAGAACCTTGAAAAATATATACTCATGAACTTGTAGAGGCTCGATAAATACTACTAGTATGGAAGGTTGGAAAATCTTGAAAAATATGTACTCGTGAACTTGAAGAGGCTTGTCAAATTACTACTTGGATTTTCATAGTGAAGCACTCAAGTTGGATACTTAAGGGATGGACATAGGATTGAGTTGTAAGTCGAACTGGTATAAATTGACTGCATTCTTCTCTCTCTTCTCTTAACTTTTATATTTCTACATTAAATTATGTGTTTGTTTATTTCAGCGAGAGGCTTCTTCACTTTTATAGTAGGCTCCTTATGTTTTCTCTCACAAGAGGTTCTTTTCATTTTAACAGGCGCCTTCTGGTTTGAATTGTCTTAATTGGATTTATCCTTTTGCATGCTCCTGTCGTTTAATGAGTTTCTATCACTTAACAAGCTCCTATTACTTAAACAAGGTCCTATCGCATAAAAGGCTCCTATTGTTGTTTTATCATTTAGTATCAGAGCGAGGTTTCATATTTTTGTGTTTTTACAGCACATGATAGATCATGACAAACAACTTGAGAAGCCTTAAAGGACAATCTATATCAAAGCTTCTTTACTTCAATGGAAACAATTATTTATACTAGAAAGAGAGAAAATTAATGGATAGTTGATAGTGGGTGTTCGAGACATATGACATAATATTGAAGATTTCTATGATGAAAATAATTTCAAAGATGGAGATCATCCGAATTATGTGATGAAGTTAACTAAAACTCTATATGGTTTAAAACATGCTCCTCGAGCATGGTATGAAAGGTTAAGTAATTTCTACTTGAGAATAACTTTGAAAGAGAAAAGCATTAATGTAGGGGGAGAGTTAAGGGTTAAGATGAAGATATATTTTTGCCTCATTTATTCTTACATGTGATATTTTGTGGTTGTATTGTAACACCCCAATACATATCTTAAAAGTATTATAGCATGTCTAGGTTGTATTAAGAAGTGAACATAACAAATTAAGTACATCTAAGTATAGTAAGAGATATAATGGTACTTAATGTAAAAGACATGGGTAAATGGATAATTTGTTCGCTTTGGCATAGACCTACATACTAACACGTAAAATATGTATGGAAATTTTTGATATGTTTGCTTAGATTTATGAATGTGATGTGAGGGGAATTGATAAAATAAGTATTCCATAAGTAAATAGAAAGTTTTTGGTTAAATTGGATATATTATTGTGTTACTCTTGCATGATAAGACCGAAGTTAGTTGATTTGGGATGTGTAACTCACTGAATAAATAGGTCCTACTGAATATATTTTTATAATTTGGCCATATCTTGGCTTGTAGACCTCCAAATTGGATAATTTCAATTAAAAATTTGATTATACCTCTAAGAGTTTTGAATTCTGTTTTGAAGTTGAGTCTGGCTATTGTCCTTGTTTTTGAATAGCCTGTAGTTTTAGGGGTATAACGCCTGAAATAATTAACCAAATTGTATGAAATTTATTACATTAGAAAATTAAGACATAGGGGAATGAAATAAATTGATAAGAGTATAGGCCGCCAATGTGGGAATTAAAAAAAGGAGAAGGACCAATATGCAATTTTCCTAAAGTCAACTTATGGACTAATAAGATTAAAGCATATGTATCCAATAGAATTATAACACGCGGTCCAACAGAATTGTAACATGTGGTTAAATATAATTTTAACACAAGGTCCAATAGAATTGTAGGACATGGTCCAATGACATTATAACACATGGCCCAATAGGATTGTGACATATGGTCCAATGGGATTAAACACGTGCCTAAGGCTAGAAAATTCATAAAAAGGCATATGGAGAGGGAAGGTGGACGAAACTTTGATGGCTTAACTTCATATTTTTCTCCTCTCCATTTCACCTTCTTCATCCCATCATTTTTCAATTGGTGATTCAAACAAAACCAAAGAGGAAGGGAAGGAAAAGCATTAGAAGAACTCCTTTTCCAATTTTAAGGTTTGGGACTTCACTTACTTAATTTCTATATTTGTGTACATTTGAATATCTGGAAAGTTTCATTTAGATGTGGAATGGTTGTTGGGATGATGTTTTGATGTTATTTTGGTGATATCTTGCATAGAATTGTTTGAATATGACAACAGAGTATCGAATAGTGGGATTCTATTTAAGGTTTGTTGAACCGGTAATATTTTTTAGGTCATAAATAAACCTACAGACCTCTAAATTTGGTGATTTTTGTTGCATATGAAACTAAGACATAGAACTAGAAATCTCTAGAAGAGACTCAGAATTAATAGAACTAGAAATCTCGAGAAGAGACTCAGAATTAATTATATATTTATGACATTGTAAACTGGGATAAAAAATGGTGACTAGATGTTGTCCCTATTTTGGAGCAGCTTTTGACATTTTATCTATATCTCATGATTTAGAAGTCCAAATGGTATGATTGTTAGTGCTATAGAAACTATAGACATAAAGGAAAAAAATTTCTAAAAGACCTCAAAACCCAGCTCTGAATTTTTCTATATGCATATTAAGGAACAAGTAGTGGTATGAATGGAGAGAGTGTCTACCATGACCGTGACATTGTTTTGTTTTCGATTTCTACCACATCATATCCGAACCTTTATGAATGTGAATGAAAATTTTCAAACACTTAGAAATAAATGAAATAGGACATATCATATGTGAATTGGGAGACTGAACTTTGGAATATAAGAGTGAGCATAATGTATTTCAAAGAAAATTTACATGTACATAAATGATTTGTATGCCTATTCATTACTTATATATGTATAGTATGATTATACAAGTTTGATTTTGATACCCTTATAATAGTAGTAAGCCATGAATTGCATGTATGAACGCAAATATAGATCTTATGACTTTAAATATATTTCATATGATTTGTTAATATATAAATTGTGAAATTTGCACATGGTTAAGGAAATGTTATAGTGTCTACTCTATTGTCTTGGTTATGGATAACAAGGCATGTCTATAGGGTTATATAGCAGTTGCTACAGTTTGACACCATCGGTGTCTATAGTTCGATAATTTCCAGTATCCACGGTTTGATACCTTAGGGTATCTATAGTTCGATACCTTCAAGTATCCACAATTTGATATCTTCAGATATCCACAACACTCGTTATCCACACTCACAGAAAATGTGCAGGCTTAACACAGAAAGGAAACTTAACAATCATAAATAAGAAATACAACATGACAACATGAATAATTGGTATTGATGAGCATTTGTACTGGTTGTAATGATGGATTGTAATGATGTGCAATTATATTGATAATTTTTATCAATGAGCGTTGAATATCAATATCTAGCTTATAAATTTGCATTTTCAGTATATGGATGATATGTTGAAGCATATTTGTATTATATACTTTGCTTAACTATGCCATCATTGTTTACATAAGCATTGAGTATCAATGTTTGGTTCATGAATGTGAATTTATGGTATATGTGTTGTCATATTTTTGAATGTGTGTTCTTGGCAGATGACTGCTGCGAGTGGTCATCCAAACTAAGTGTTTTTCCCACTAAGCTTTCAAGCTTAGCACTGGTGTTATTCCGTGTAGGTCCAAGTCATAGGACTAAGGTATAGGGAACATTTGTAAGGGTCAAGGCCAATAGATAGAAGAAAAGTACTTTTGGACTATGTTTTTATTTACAAATGATTGCACATATAATAAAAAAGGAAATTATATGTTTTCTTTTGGATTACCATGTAAATGTAAAGATGTATTACTGTTATGAAATGATAATGTTAAGCATTGGGGAGTTTTGTAATATATATATATATATAGCATTAAATAGAATTATATACTTTGAATGTGTGTACAAGAATTTGGTTGCTATGTGTGTGGATGGTTGTAGGTTTCGTATAGGGGATGTTATATATTTAGTTTCCCTATAATTTTTTATAATAACAAAGGGGGAGAATTAAAGTGACGATATATTTTGCTAAAAGTTGATGATATTTACTTGCATGATTTGTGAGCATAATATAGGATATATGTTAGTAATTGAATATGTGAAGTTTAAATCTGTGATTTATTAACTATTGTCTCCTTACTAAGAAAGGAAAGGCTCCTTCTATTCGATAAGAACTTATAAAGCTGAAAGGTAATCTCGAACTCTTGTTTGAATTTGGAAAATATATCTGTTATTGGTTGCCATCATAAAAAAGGGAGAGATTGTTAACTCAAGGTTTAAGGATTTTAATGATGACCTTTTAAATTGGATTTATTTCCTTTCATTGCTAATGGGTTAATTCTCCAAAGGAAATGAAATCATATGATAAATTCTTCCTTTCTTACAGAAACCTTCCTTATAAACTTACCTAATATATTAGAAATGATTCCACAACATCTATAAGGGTCTTACAAATCACAACCAACTTCGTGATATGATCAATTGTCTTGACATCTAGATACTGGAAGATTTTATCAAATATGGTATTGAAGATTCAAATTCAATTCAAGATATAAGAGAAGCAACGAATAATTTGAAGAAGATGTCTATTTAAAGAAGAGCTACTGCATTTTGCAAACGGGGGACAAAATCCAAAATCTTTGAAATACTTTAAAAGCATCAATATTCCTAAAAGTCATATCTTGATCAAAATCTCATGTGCCATAGAAAGTGATAATTCTTTTTGTGAGAGATCATTGAAGCTTATATAGAGCAAATTACTTCTTTATTTGTTTAGAGCTTGTAGGGTCTACCAAAATAAGGTTGGAGAACCTTAAAAAATATGTACTTGTGAGCTTGTAGAGGCTCGATAAATACTACTAATATGGAAGGTTGATGAACCCAAAAAAATATGTACTTGTGAGCTTGAAGAGTCTCGTCAAATTACTACTTGGATTTTTATAGTGAAACACTCAAGTTGAATACTTAGGGACTGAATGTAGGCTTGAGTTGGAAGCTGAACTAGTATTAATCGACTATGTTCTTCTCTCTTTTCTCTTAACTTTTATATTTCCGCATTATATCGTATGTGTGTTTATTTCAGCAAAAGGCTCCTTTACTTTTATAATAGTCTCCTTCACTTTTATAATAGGCTCCTTTTGTTTTTCTTTTCATTTTAACAGGCACCTTATGTTTTAAATTGTATTCACTGGATTTATCCTTTAATAGACACAAGTCATTTAATCGACTTTTATCATTTAACATGCCCCTATTGCTTAAATAGGGTCTTATTATATAACAGGCTCCTTTTGCTTTGCAAACTCCTATTGTTGATTTAAACTTTGACAAGCTTTATTCGAATTAAGAGTATCTCTTATGTGTGTTTATTTTATCACAAACATGTAACTTATCAGTATACAAATGCACTTAACTGACCTTTTATGATAATTCCATTTGGAACATTACTTTTATGTCTATAGAGATTCTTATTGTGATGGTTATCTAAGTGATCCTTTAACTTGAGAGCTCCAAAGTACCTCATACAATGATTGCTATATTTTGATATGTGATATATTCTAGTTAAGGGTAGCTCAATCAATAGTCACTGGATACATAGCATGAATAATACGGAGGTAGCTGAGTGATAAATATATGATTAATTACCTTAAGATGATTAGGGAGAGTGCTCCACTGTTTAATTATTTTTGGGGAGAAAATAATATTTTATTGTTTTTGTTTAGTATTGATTTAAGAAATCCTTAGTCAAAAGTAAAATAACACTTTGAAAATATTTTTCAAATATCATTAATGAAATCAATTATTAATGATAGAGAAATAATTTAATTGGACTCAAATAAAAAATATATAAATTTCATACTCTATATAGAATAGGAATATTGTATGATAAAATAATTAAATTACAAAGTAAAATTATGCACAAAAATGTTATTTAAAACCACTTTGACATTCATAAATATTTAGGTAGTTATGATTCGTTCTTAGATATGAATCTTGGTCTATGAATATTAATTATTTAATTAGAAAATTACATATGTACAATTTAGCAAATCCTAACTCTAATGTAAGGTTATAATTTAGATCTATTATTATCTATTTAGAAATTAAATAGGTCATACACAGAGAATAAGTTGAAAGAGAAAAGGTACTTCAATTAAGTTAGACTTGAATATAAAGTCTGAAAAACTTTAGAAGTAAATATAAAATATTTAATAAATTTGGACTAATATGAGATGTTGAATCTTATTTGGGCCAATTAGTATTTAATTAGAAATATTTGTAATTTTAATTAAATTTTAATCAAAATCAAAATTAAAATTTAATTTCAATTAAATTATTAGAAGGTCCAAAACCTATTATAAATAGGTTTAGTCTATAAGGGAGTCAACCCTTCTTGCCCAGCCCTCTCTATAATAGATGTAGAGTTCTCTAAATATATTCTGTAGATCCTGTAAAAGTAATTTTAAGAATAATTTGAAGGAAATGACTAAAAAATGATTAAGCTTCATAATAATGCATAAATTATTGTTCATGTATTATTTTATTTTATGTGCTGACCATGTTATAGAGTTGAAGTGAACTTGAATTTTGAGAAATCAAACAAAAAACTTTTGTACTTATTTTGTTGTGTTTGGAATTGGACCTCACCCCAAATTTCTAAAAAATTTGTTGTATAAGATACAAAGGTATTACATATTATCTGATGGGGGAAAAAAATGAATATTCCTAAACTTCAAAGTTGTACTAATTAAAAAGTTTATATTTGAGCAAGTATCTTATCATGTGACCTGTAAGCAATAGAAACGTTTAGGTTTAGTTGTATTTTGATGTTGTAGTTTTTAATTTTTATCTTTTGATTTTAGTTTTTTCTTTTTAAAAATTTTTAACTGTTAATATTAATATATTTAAAATTTTATTAATAAAATATTAAATAATAAATAAAATTAAGATAAATAAATTTTATTAATGAATATTTATTTTATTTTAATCTCCTATATAAATTTATTAATAGATATTAATATCGACATCAAATTAAATTTTTATGACATTCATAAATTATAAAAAAGTCTGAATAAAAATAAAAGTGAAAAATTCAACCAGATAAATTTAAAACAATAATAAAAATAAAAAATAAGTGGAAATATGCCCCTAGTTAACTTAAAATCGCCTCATCGTAACGAGCGTATTAAATAATTCATATCTTGACCATAAACATAAACTTTGAGGTGGAGGTGGGGCATATCTTGACCATACACGTAAAGTTGGGAGTTGAGGCTGTAGGCCCCACCTCACAGTGCAACTGGTCTTTCTCTTATAATTTTAACGTACCTGAATAAGCAGCCTGTTATAAACGTTAATGTGCTATTTCAATTTAATAAAATCAGCAAGAAAGCAGAAACTAATCTTTCTTTATTTTACCCAAAAAAAATCCCAAGTTAGGTTAACCAATGATCATGCCGGGGTCATGTGACCCAGAGATATATTCTCACCAAAACTCTGAGATGTTTGAACTTTGGGACTTGAAATGAGCTGAACAGTCAAAGTTCAATCACATGACAGCTTTGCCATGAGCATTTTCAAAAGAAAAAGTGAAATTATCAAAAAAAAGAAAAAACCTTGGTTGTGAGCCATTATATATATTTGAGAACGAGAAGTTGAAGTATAGAGCATTAGGTAGGTAACTAAGATATCTCTGCACATCAGATCATGGAAACCTTCTTCAGAACACTGATCACCATCATTTCAGTGGTTGTAGTGATGATTCTTGCAAGTGGTATAAGTGTGACCATGGCTAGAGTACAACCGACTTCTTTTTCAGCCTCAAACAGGCCTCAGTTAATGGCAAGTTCAGAGTCAGCTGAGAAGCAAATGCACAACACAACAAAGACAGTTCTGTTTGCCAGCCTTCGAAGAATACCTCCCAGCGTTGCGAATCCTATCCAGAACAAGTGAAATGATGTCTATATCAATTAATATTCATGTTTCTGGTGAAGTCTTCTGTCTGAATTATATTGATCAATTACTAAGTAGAAAATCAAGGGTTTAGCACGCCCTAGCTTAAAAGAGTCACTATAGGAAGTAGATAGTCTAGACTATCAGGCTCTTTTAAGGGATGGGATGTGGTTAATTTTGTTTTCGTACTGGTTTGCTTCTTTCAGCTTAGTTGAGGTTTGTGCATTCTGTTTAGGTTCAACTCTCTAAAGTTTTAACGTTTAAATAACAAGTTCGAACATTTGAAGATAGTATATATAGTTTGTATGCTTTTGAATGTAATTTTCGATGGTTCAAATGTTTGTCCGAGTTGTGAGCGAGTAGCTTTTATTTTTAATAGGTGAATGAAAATAAAGATTATTTGATTTGGACCGGCATCAACAAACAGATTTGCTGGATGTTCAAGTTTGGATTGCTTTCCCATCACGTCGTAGTTGTTTCCTTTTAGAATCTATTTTCTTTATAAATACCAAAAAGAAAAGGAAAGAGTTCTCTAATTGATTGTCTATTGTCACCTTGAATTTACTGTTATACCTTTTAAATCAACTTGTAATATTATGATTTTTTAATTTTTTATATATGCTCCAAAATATTTGGGTCCTTGGAAGAAATGTTTGACTTTAATGTTGATGAGTAACTTAGGCTAGAGACTCAGAAGAATGAAAATTAACTTTATATTATGATTTTGATTGGCGTATAATCTAATGTTGTAACATCCCACTCTTGCAAGAAACATACCTGATATCCTAAGTAATATCTAAATATATACCCCATAAGGGTGATATGTTAGAATAGTCATTCAGTCAAAACTCATTACAAATTTTTTTAAAAACAATGTACGCATATGCGAAAATCAATAATTAAATCAGGCTCACTTTACTCCTAAACATTTCTATTCATAAGTGTTACAAACACTTTACAAAACATCATAATTCAACAGCCATTTGGACCTATTTCAAATACAAAACACTTGTAATCTTAATGTCATTTCATTATCAAATCATTTACATACTCGTTGTACAATACTTGTGTAAATACAGTTCAAAACAATAATCACTAAAGACATATACAAATGCAAATTGATTCTGACCCTTAATCTATATCTGATTTCAGTGGCTATACTCCAATTAGCCTAACTGAATATGTCCTTTGAATTTGAAAATTATTGCAAATTTTGGATAAGTTTTTGCAAACTCAGTGAGTGACCATCCTTGATGGCTCACTCAATCACAATGCACATTCAGTACATATAACCACAAAATTTACATCACTTTTAGCAATGTATCACGTTGAGTCACATATCTTTTACATTCACTTACACAAATAATCCAATCTCATTCAAGTACATGTCTACAATATGTTCACATATCCCGTTCTTATTCAAATACATATCTAATATATTTCAGTCAAATAATTTAATAAAATTATCACTTTATTACACTTGAATAAAACACAATCATTGGTTTAATACCATATATTCAAACATGTAACATTCTTACAGCTTTGCAAATCATTCAATGAATTCAAATCATATGTGAATGCTAAATGTATGAGACCTACATTCGTTTTTACATTATTGTGACCGTGTGCTTTTTTAGTATCTCGTATCACCAGGCTCATTGATTACAGTGAGCCTTAAGCTCTAACCACATATGTTTGAGCTTTAAGTTCTTTTCAGTAGTAGTCTCATTTAGTAACAACACCAGTCACAACTGACTTTATATTACATGTATTGAAATGAAATGCATGCCGCAATTCATTCAATACAATCAATCACTTTCATTCACATTATCTTAGTCAATACAGTTAGTCATAATAGTCAGTCACTTTTAGTTGAGAATCATTTAGGCAGGTTCATTCACATACAAGAAACACTTCCAATGATATTCACATGCATCAAAACTCTTCAGACAATTCATGTCCGAAATTTAGAACACAATCAATACATATCAAATTCAATTAGTCATTCTCATTCAATACAAGTAGCACTTTCAATGATGTTTATATGCATCTAACACCTCGGACAATTATTGTCTGGAATTCAGTACACAATTCAGCACACATTCATCAATTTCAAATCCAGTTCAGTAATAAATAAAACAAGTCAAGGTAAGACCATCTTAGGTTACTCACAATTGCTCCCTTAAGCATATTGCTTGACGTTCCGGCAATATTAGCATGTGGTTGTGCTACTTGCTCTCCTTATACATTAACACAATTTCACATTACTGTACTACTTATGTAATTGAGTAAACATATGTATAAATGTATCATGTATCATGCATGTGCAATGACAAATTCTCTAGTATATTTCTATAACAAATTGATGTACTCCAATAGTGTCAAAATTCACATACTCATTCACTATTCACACACTCATTCATTATTCCAGCTTTTGTTAAAAGCATCTCATTTGGGTCAACTTTGCATAATCATCAAAAGCAAGAAAATGATGTATTTTTATGGCACTTTCTTTTAGACAATTTGTAACATCCTGTCCCCATGTTAAGGGTTAGAACCGAAATCTCAGTACATATGTGCTCAAGAAGAGACAAAGGAAATGTGTTGGTCTTGCTCATGCATCATATTCACATCTATATATATATATATATATATATATATGCATTTAATTCATGAATGCTTGCACTTTGGAATGAGGAATTAGTGGTGTTTAATGTTT
>JAOSBK010000005.1:34733475-34748213 GCA_027568895.1 Erythroxylum shatona | reverse complement strand
TTTTATATTTTCAGTGGGCCTCAAGGAATTTTTTTTAAATTATTATCTTATGCATTTAGCGAGGTTATTATTTTATCTCATTGGCCTAAGTCGAGACCGGAGAAAATTATTATTTAATCAAGATTATTAATTTATCTAATATTCATTTATCGAGGTTTTACTGTAGCTTTAATTCAATCAAGGAAACAAAATGATGTCATTTTTATTTCATTTAATTTCCACAAATCAGTTCTCCTGTTCTTCACTCACTGCATCTTCTCTCCCCATCAGTCTCCACTCTCGTAGCTTCCTCGCCACAGTTCAGTCTCCACTCCCCCATTGTCGTCGATTTCAGCAACAAAATCCAACCTTACCAACTTTTCCACCACCAATGAGGAGGATCTTTGTAGCCACCTCAAGTCTATCCAATGATAGCTCGAGTTCATCGACATCTACGAAGAGTACATCAAAGATGAATAGAAGAATCTCAGGCGAGAACTTCTTTGCACCTAAGAAGAGGTTAAGCAGATCCAGTCTGTGCCTCTCGTCATTGGCCGGTTCATGGAGATGGTTGATCAAAACAACGAGATTGTGGGTTCTATAGCAGGTATTAGGGCGTAGATTACAATGGCTAGTGTTTGGAAAATTAAATTGTAGTTAGAAGTTAGAACTAGGTGAAAAATTCAAGCTTGAAGGATAATTAACAAGTTAGTATAAATTTCTTTTCTTAGGGTTCTTTAATTGTCTACTTAGGGACTTAATTTAGGTTGAATCAGAATAGGGAAATTGAGTTGTGGCTCAAGAATTTGTGATAAGAAAAAAAATAGTTATAAACTCTTCAGATAATGTTAATAGTTTGGGTTTGTTATTCATATTAATGGCAACTCATGTTTTATTATGTTCTTGATCCTACTGTAGATCATGCTCTATCATCAATGCCCATAGTATAGGAGCATCAAGTAAAGTTATTACTTGATAGTTACTTTTCTTTATCCCTTCATGAGCTACTCTTGCTTCTTCATCCTTATTTATGTGTATGTTTTTATCATAGTTTTGCTCATGCTTTAATTCATGCATTATACGAAATCACCCACATTGTATAGGTGAATAAGGGAAGTCAGCTAATCATTAGCTTCTTTTCTTCTTCCCTTCATGATTATTTCCCAACAATTTTTTTACTGTATCTTGAGATTTTCATTTACAAAGCCCATTGTTTGTTTTAACCATAAATTTTTGGTGAAATTGGGCATTGTTCTGTTCAAGTATTGGGCTCTTTGATTGTGAACTGGCTTAATTTAATTTCACCATGTAATGGGGAAGTATTCATAGTATGGAAAATCCTGGTGAAATTGAGCATTGTTTTGTCACATTTATATTAATATTTACACTGTCACTTCAATTTTGTAAAGTTGAATTGTGATTTGATTTCATCATATATAGAAACACTCTTCAATTTTGTGTAGTTTCTCTTGTGTTTGAATTTATACCATATTGAGATATGTGTTGAGATTTTATATACTTTGTTTAAGTATAACTTTATGCAATTCATAACATGTATTGACAAAAAAATGTTTACTGCAACCTTGGTTGTAGAAAATTTGAGATAAGTTTATGCTTTATCCTTGTTATATCTTGTAATTCTAATTGTTTGATATTAAGGAGTTGCTACCTTTTTTTTGCATACAAGTTGATGGCATTCTTGAAACAAAGCTAGAAAGGTAGTTTAAGCTTGTTATAGACAAAGGCATTTTAGATAAGAGTTTGCTTGTGTGGATCAAAACAATAGAATTGTGGGTTCTAGAACAAGTATCAAGTTGCAATGGGTAGTGTTTGGAAAATTAAATTATGGTTAGAAGTTAGAAATAGGTGAAAAATTCAAGCTTTCTATTAATGAATGTGAACAATGTGAGATTGTGGTTCTCTAGTCAAATGGTTATGACTTATCATTTTCAATATATGATTGTTGTAGTCCTAACTTGAATTTCGCTACTAGGTTTTCTAACTCACTGGAACTTCTGTGAACTAATTTTCTTGTGTAGGTTTGTAAACGTCTGTTCCTTATTCATGTAGATGTGGAGTGAATTCATCATAACACAAAATTCCTAGCTTGTCATCTCTTATTCTTATTATTTTGTAGGAAATTTATCTTCAGAACCTCATTGCTCCTTTGATTTTTGTTTTGTTCGTATAATAGAAACTATTTATGTTCTATTTGTGAGCTATGCATTAGGTTCATGTTTTGAATTATGCTTGGTTTGCTTTTCTAACTCCATAGTGACCTAGGGTTTAATATGTTCTTATTTCAGCTTGCTCTTTAAGATATTAAGGTTATTGGAATTGTGCTTATCATAAGCATAAAAAAGAAAGGCTATAAGAGATGATTCTTTTTTCCTATCCTCTTTGTTTACAGTGGAAGGCAATGGTATAAGCTGGAATGGTGAAAATTTGGTGATAAGCAATCGTAAGTGTTATTATAACTTTTGTATGTTAATGATACAGTGATTCAACATTTAAATTTCGAGTTTAGTCATATGTAAAATATAATATTTTGCCACCCTTAGAATGATGGACAAAATATAAAACTTAACCATATTTTCCATCCTTCTTGTTTTGCTATTTCTTCTCAAGTACTTTAGATATACAATTGGTTTGCTTATTATACTGTCTCAAAATTTGACTTAGCATATATACATCAATAGGTAACTATTTTTAGTATAATTACAAAACTTTGGAGTTATCTTTCAAGTTATGGAGGAGAGGTCAGATGCATGGAAAGCTAACATATTATTAAGTTAAGAAATCAACAAATGAAAATTACATAGCTTTTCATTGCGATGTGCACTTTGATTTGAGGAAAGTGGAGTGAAGAAAATACGATGGCATTAATTCTTAAATTTGTGAGAATAAGTACACTTGACACAACAACTATAAATAAATGGGGTAAATTATGGCAAGTGAGGTGCTTAGCTCATTATACTATCTCAAAATATCTAGTTCTTGGATAACTTGGTTCTATGATAATAAGCTCTATTTGCTACACAATTTTACATCGTGGTATACGAGTTTGAAAGAAACCAAGTTTTCTTGCATCTTAGTTTTACAATTCTAATCTACTTCTTATTTCTTTTCTTTTTTTTCAGGATGGTGTTGATTAGGAGTGGACAAGGAGGTACTTTGTGAAGAATTTTAGAGTGCCCATACATATTGGTTTTGTTTAGTATTTAGATTATTTATATTCCATATGCAATAGAGGGCGATATTATAGATGAATATTTTAGCTAGTGATTTTTTGCTTTTATATTTTGAATATGTTAAAAGTTGACTTTTACAAGTCCTTATGGACTATATATGATATATAAATGTAAATTTTTTTCGTTTACATTTCATATTATGTACATAATCAAGACGTACATTAATATCTATATATTTCTTTTAAGTATATATAGATGTTATCTCCGTAATGATAAGAGTTTGATTTTACCTTAAATAATATTAGTAACCAAAGAATAAATTGTTGGTTTCATTGGTACAAACTTTTGCATAAAAAAATTTAACTTTATTGCCTTATAAAGACTTTAAAGTGTTGTAATATCTACTTAACATTATTGTCATAGTTTGAAATTAATGTGTCGCCTTATTTAGATCTTAAAGCAACAATTTTTATTTTTTGCCTAATAAAAAATTTTGTTGCCTTGTACTTATTGCAACACCACTTCTTGTAACGATATGAATTCTATTGCTTTAATAAAAAAGACAACGATAATTATACTTGTAGCTGCACTTTCGTTTGTTGCCTAAAGCATTTTTTACTATTGTGGTCATTCAACCAAATATCAATTTTAATTTAAAATTTGTCTTATCACAAATATAATAATTTAAACAATCAAATGTAACATATATATATATATAATGAGTCATTTGGATTTTTAAAAACATGACTCGAGTTTGACTTGAAATTTGAATTGACTTAATTCATATTGCTTGAGTTCAAACTCAAATATCCCAATTTGATTTCATTTTATCCATTTATCATTGTTTCATTGCATTGTGCCTTTATAAGTTCATCAACAATTCACACACTCCAAGAAAAGAATTGAAAAAATCCACACTGTTCATAATTGAGAATATATTTTAAGTTTAAGAATACACTTGGTAAATTATAGCAAAAGGAGTCGTTTAAAATAAAGAAGACCCTAATAAGAATCAGTTGCTTAGGAGGGTACATTACGAAAAAAAGTGAAATCATTGGTCATATCCATAGTGAGAATACAAGTAAGAGCATGACAAATGGTGTTTAATAGAGTTTGACAAGAAAAGCAGGGTGGGGGTTTCAAACAGTAAAATTCATTTGACTTGAATCTAGAATAAAAATTAATTATTTTATATTAGTTTGAATGAGATAAATTTAAACTTAATTATCAAGCTTAATTTTACTTCTTATTGCATGTATAACTACTTAATTGTTTATATCCCTCCCCTCCACACCAATTGATAAGTTCTTATTTCAATGTAAAAAGTATCAGTAACCAAAACATTTTAAGTTGACAATTACTCGTACAAAACAAAATGTTAACTATTCAACATTGTTACCATCAATCTTATCAAATATACAAAATTACAGACAAGTAGGAGTGACCTGATTGGTTTTAACTCCTCACTTAAGGCTCTCCTTTATAGGAGGTCTTGAGTTCGATTCACCAAAAGGGAGAGGAGAGGAGAATTTTCCCTATTGATGATCCTCTAACCCCTTGGACATGCTCCTTGGTTGGATCAATTATAGACATCTCACTTCCAACTGTAGTGTGAGATTTGGAGCTACTAGGGAACCCGAGGCTGTTGGGAACCTGATGCTGAGCATGGCCAGTGATCAATTAGCAGCTGACCAATCAGTATGTGACGACTCCTTGTGCACAGAAGTGTACAGACTACGTAAGAACCTGAGGGATCTTAGAGTTCCAGATTTACCTCCTCTAGAGCTCTTAGGGTGGTGTTTTAAGGGCTTAGGATTAGTCGAGCAAAAGTTAGGATACCTAATGTATATAAAAAACAAAATTACATTTATATAATATGGAGTTATACGTCGTTTGAACATGTTTAAGAGCATTAAAAGGAATCTAATCAACTAGTCACTATCCAAGAATCGTAGGATGTGTCGAATCATATAAATCATGCGTAGAGTTAGTAGGCTTGGAGGATTTTACAGTCTCCTAAAAAAAACTTATTTGCTTAATTGGAAGTAATAATTTAAGAGTGATAGAAAAACTTGATTAAGTAGGTTTGTTACATGAATTGGTTTTTTTAATTGATAAATTGAAAAACAACAATAATAACAATTAAAATTAATAGAAATACTATTTCTGATAGACCTAAATGAAAAATAAATAATAATTATTATTATTATAAAATATAAAATAAGTGAAAAAATAAATATAGAACAAGGTAAAGAATAAAAATAAAAGATAAAATAAATAAATAAATAAAATATTCAAATAGGAAAAGACACATAAATAAATAAATCAAGCAATCTACTACAAGAAAATATTTAGGCTTATTAAGAAAATATTAGGCTAAATAACTAAGAGGTAAGTATTACATATTAAAGTTTAGGCTAAATATATGACATAAGTTTCGAAGGAAAATGTTTAAAAGAACTATGAGAAACAATCAATAAAAAAATCAAATTGTTTAAGTTTCTAAATTTTAATATTATGCCCAAACTATAAAATGAATAATATAACAAGGTAAAGAATAAAAAAAGTTAAAACATGTAAATAGTGAAGACAGGCAAACCATTACAAGAAAATATTTAAGTTAATTAAGAAAATGTTAAGCTAAATAACTAAAAGATAAATACTACATATTAAATTTTAGGCTAAATATAAGAAATAAGATTCGAAGGAAAATATTTAAAAGATATATGAGATACAACCAAGAAAACAATCAAATTGATTACATTTCTAAAGTTAATATTATACCCGAACTTTAACAAAAGATTTAAAGAAGGGTTTTATTTGTCTTAGTATTCATTTTTATTTATAGAAAATTAAGACTTATTAAGTTTTATAATTATAATCTAATTATAGTATATTAGATATTTCATATTTAATCTTATGATTTTCAAAATTTTTAATGAATTTTGCCATAATTTAACTTGATTTTTTCTTTAATTATTGAATATTTATGATTCATTAGATATTTCAATAAATTATAAATAAAATTTATTTTTAATTTTTAATTAAATAATGTATGTTTATAAATTAAAATTGACAGTTAATAATGTCATTTGAATTTTAAGAATATCAAAGAGATATACATAATATTTTTTTGAAAATTAAAAAGTTTCATTATTTAAATTTGAGACTTGTACAAACAATCCAACCAAAACTATAAGAGCGCATTTGACACTCCTTTTGCTAAAGAGAAGAAAACCAAGTAATCCTTACAAAACTACACCGTTTAACTCCTGATAATAAGACACATGATTCCTAAAGGAGTTATTGATTCGCAATGAGTGCTATGTCATTTCGTTGATTAGCTGACGGGGTGATTCCTCAACCTTTCTGGCTAAACTTTCACCTTCAGACGCTTGAGGTGAGTTATTGGTGTGGTCTATCTCCATGGATAAGCTTCCTTTCATGTGATATTATTTTTCTACAAATCATATCCTTTGACTAAGAATTTGATTCATGAAACTCTAGGTGCTTTTGTTAATTGAGTAATTGGAATATTTGGCAGCGCCTTCTTCTTGGTTCTTATAGGTGAGTGATTAGCTTCATGTTAATTTGTATTGCAATGTGTTAATTTATTCTTCTTGCTACAATTTCCCTTTCAATAGGGAGGTCTAGGATGATTTTCTCACTTGCCTAACGTTTTGGTAACAATTTTTTTCTCATTTAGTTTTTTTCCCTATTTATCAAATTACCCTCATCAAAATCTTGAGGGTAATCTTGAAAAGGGTTCATTTTATGTCCTTCCTTTTAGCATATCAATTACAGTAGTCTAGGATATAATTTATTAGCCCTTCAGCTCCCCCATAGATTTGAGATATATCTTTCCAGATTTTCCTTGCAAAAGAGGCATAGGAAATAAGGGTGCTCAATGCTCTCTTCTTCCTCCATGTAGAGTTAATAGAACTTATCTATGGTCATAAACCTAGATAGTCTATCCTAAGTGCTAAGTCTGCCTTTGATTAATAACTAATTGCAAATTGAAGCTCTAAGATTTACTAATTCAAACCAGACCATCCCATACTAGGGAACTTATAAATTACCAGGTTGCAGATTTTTCCTACATGATTTGATTGTAAATATATTAGAGGAATGACTTGTCTATATTGTTTTATCCTTTTACAGAGGTTGAAGATCAATTTGTAATTTGTCCTTAAGCAGTGAGTTAGTTATAAGTTCCCTATGGATGGAGAGTGCTTCCTGAACTGTTAGGTTGTTCCCAATATTGTTCCTTAGGATTATGCAATTAGTTGATACATCTAATGGCCCTAATTGAGATCAACTGTCATTCCAGAAGCAAGTAGACTTATCATTTCCCACCTACTTCTTACAAACCTTTCTATAAATTCCCCCAATTTATTGATGTGTTTAACGGTCCATGACATTTCATCCTTCATCTTCCAATTCCATGGGTTTTTATTTTTGATGTAATAAGACACACATATTTAACCTAAAAGGACCTAGTATTAATGAGTAGTCTCCAAAATCTCTGTGTGCAACTTATTGGGATTATCCTTAGACCTCTTTCTTCTTTGGGTTTGCAAATTCCAAACCACTTAACTTTGGTCAGAGATTTTTATTTCCCTTGATACGACTAGATGAATTTCCTCCTTTACCTATTGACTTTCTCTATTAGAGACTTTAGAAACCATAGGTGAGCTGTCCAATAAGTATAGAGATTATTGATAACTGAGTTAATAAGCTGGATCTTTCCTACAATGGAGAGTATTTTACTCTTCCAGCTAGCTAATTTTCTACGAATTCTTTCTAGTAAGGGTTTTTAATCATTAAATAAGGGCCTTCTAGTCGTTACATAAGTTCTTAGGTATATTATAGGCAACATATTCCACAACAATCCAATGAGAATAGGTAGGGGTCTAGCTAATGATTCATCTATAAAGGTCAAGAAGATAATTTTCTATTTTTTTTACATTTAGTGTGAAATTTGAAACCTTTATCCCCTATTGAAGCTTTGATTAGCCTTATCAAGATCTCTATTACCATAGGGAATAGATAGGGGGATAATGGATCCCCTTATCTTATACCCCTTCCTCCTTTTATAACTATTATTGGCTCCCTATTTATCATGATAAATTTAAAGGCAAATTCTATCACTTAGCAATTAGGCTAACCATGTTATATGGACCAGAGTGTTGGTCCATCAAACAAATACATAATAATAAGCTTTTGGTGAAGGGTATAAGGATGCCCTAGTGGATTTGTAACCTTTTTTTCAAAAGGAAAATAGATTTAATAATAAATGAGAGAAAGAATATAGGATAGACAAAATGTTAAAGGATATACCCTTCACTTTCCTTATACTGAGATGTAAGGAAAATACTACAATGAAATGAAAAGAGAAAATCAAGCCTACATGTTTTCAGATGTTAAAAGATGATAATATATCAATTGTGCATTGTTGATGAAGACTCTTAACAATCAATAGCTTGCGAATGTGCCAAATAATAGCAGACTGAATGGATTCTTTAGTTGAGCCTTGGTTTGCAAACCTCCTGTGGTTATGTTCCTATCATAATGTATACTCGCATGTCCCCAAAGCAATGATGAAGATACAAAGAATATGTTTGGAGCAAACTATCCTAGCTAACAGCCTGTGCATGATGTCTAGAAAAGTATTACCTAGATCTATCCATCGACATTATCTTATAATGCTCTACCATATGTGAAGGTTGAAGTGGCAATCGAAGAAGAGATGATCACATGTTTCTTTATGGAGTTGAAACATTAGACAATTGTGATTTATTTGCATGTAATGCAATATGTTTGAAGCATTCAACTTGTTATGGATAACAAGCCAAAGTATGAAGGATAGGCAAGGAGTGAGTACTTTGTTCCATACAATTTTGTACTAGCCTACCTCAGTAGGTCTCCATCACAATAAATCCTTGGTAAATTTGTTGCTAAGGGAGTGGATCGGGTTTCCCTTCCAACATATTATACTAGCTAAATTTGGATCATTACCTAGGTTACTTATTATATCATCTTAGACTATATCTCTCAAAGTGAGTAGGCGATTAATGAATGAGACTGGGAGGAATGTTTGCTCAATTGCCAGATGGTTCTGCCTCTAAGAAAATAAGAATGTAGCCACCTTATCTACAACAAATGTTTATCTAGTAGAATCAGCCATAGCTGCATGAGAATCAAGACCTGATTAGTAAGTTTGATGGATAAGATGTTTAGACCACCTTCTTTTTTAGGGAGGCAAACATTAGTCCACTTGGCCTTTGTTGTACCTTTGGAGTCATCCACATAACTCCATAAGAAATTCCTGGACAATGTTTCAATAGTTTTGATAAGGATTTGGGAGAGAAGACATGGGAACTCTAGTATATATGCAAATAATTAAGTACCGATTGAATAAGTTGGAGTTTACCTGCATAAGAAATATTTTTTTTATTTACCCATGAGTTGATGCGTTTATGAATACGTTCAATAAGAGGTAATCATTCCTAGAAATTAAGTCACTTAGTAGTTTACCCATGAGTTGATGCGTTTATGAATACGTTCAATAAGGGGTAATCATTCCTAGAAATTAAGTCACTTAGTAGTCATTGGAAGTACCAGATACATAATTGGGGGGTTGGTGGAGGAAATGCTAGTAGTTCTAGCAACAAGTTGTTGAATATCAAAGGCAACTTTGGAAAGAATGAAGTAGCTCTTACCAAAATTGATGTGCAACCTAGAGTATCTTTTAAAAACATCAAGTGCCTTCATAAAAGTATTAATAGAAGACAACTGATCTCTACAAAAAAGAAGGAGGTTATCAGCGAATCCAAGATTGAGTAGCGCAATTCTCTTACATTTGGAGTGATATTGAAAATTCAGATTTTGTTGCACTTCATATTTAATGATAGATCTTAGCATTTCCTTGCATAGAATAAATATGTAGGGGAATAAAGGTCCCCCTGTCGTAAACCCTTAGTCAAGTTAAAAAATTTAGTTGGACAAATATTGATAAGCACAATTAAAGAAACAATGGTGATACATTGATTTAACCAATTGATGAAGATGTTTGGAAATCCGAAGGCTAGAAGCATGATCCATATGAAGTTCTAGCTGATGCTATCAAAGGCTTTATGCAAGTCGATTTTCAAAGTACAATTTGGAGCAAAATTGGACTAAGAGTAGCCTTTAAAAAATTCTTAAACAACCAATATATTATCTCCAATACATCGATCCTTCATGTAAGCTCCTTGGTTCTCGCTAATTAAAGGTGATAATACTTTCTTCAATATTGTGGCATGTATTTTAGAAATGATCTTATAGACAAAGTTGGTACATGCTATGGGTCGGAAATCTCCAAATATAGAAGGATTGAGTTCTTTAGGGATCAAGCATAGAAAAGTGCGATTGATTTCCTTAAGGAGTATCCCATTTGTAAAGAATTCCCTGACACCTTGTTTCACAAAGTTGCTAATGATATGCCATGATTTTTGGAAGAAATAGCCATTGAATCCATTAGGCCCAGGGGCCTTCGTACCATCCATAACAAAGACTACCTTTTCAATTTCACTATCATCCACAGGTTGACTTACAAAAGCCACATTAGTAGGAGAAATTTGCTTTAGATGTAGAGAACTTAGATCTAAAAGGGAGATAGTCGTTTGGCTAGGTGTACCAAGAAGAGAAGTGAAATAGCTTATAGCCTCTTCCTATATGTCTTGAGAATTTAGGAGTAGTAATTCAATTGTAGATTTAATGGAGTGGATTTTTTGAAAAAATTTTCTTGCCAAGATGGATTTGAAGAAGAAACCGGTACAGTGATCACCATCTTTTAGCTAGGTAACCTTTGCTCTTTGTTTAATTAGAGAATGGTGATTACTCACTGCCTAAAAATAGTTTGTGATTGCGAGCTTGTCCTTATCTAGTAGCCTCTAATTAGTAGGATTCAAAAAAGCATTGATTGTGTGGCTTCAAGTTCTGATCTACTTGAGTGGATAGCAGATGTAGCGGAACCTTAGATAGAGTTCAGTAGCTTAAGCTCATGCTTGATATATTTCAACTTCTAGACACAATAAAATTGTTTTGTACCTGCACAATAAAGACTAGCACCCTTCTTCCAAGCTACAGGGAAACCAATATCATGCACAAGATAATTGTTAAAAAGGAATAGAAAATGATGACTTATTGTTTGAAACAAGCTACCAACAACAATGTATTGTAATTTTAAAGAAAAGAAGATGAAAGAGATGGGATAAGATAAAGTTTAAACAATACATAACACTCCCATACTTTTATTATTAAACTTGATTGCCTTATATAGACAAAATACAAACAACTAAATGGATTTTTCAGCCACCAAATCTAACTTATAAGATAAGATTAATTATAATCTAGGACTTATTCTAAGATAATCTAAGACCTATTCTAAAGGAATTTAAACAACTCTAAAATTTGAATTAATTCCCAACATTCCCTCTTAATTCAAATTTTCTAGATGGAGCACATCTCTCCTAATCTTTAGAAAATTATGTGAAGCACTTCTCTTCACCAAAATCACGTTGATGCCCTTCTCATCAACCTGCAATGATTATGTGAAGCACTTCTCTTCACCAATTTTCCATTGATGCACTTCTCATCATCTTGTTGATGCCCTTCTTACCAACCTACAATCATTGATGTGAGCAAAGCTATTAGAAAATGCATGCAACCAAGTGTCATTAACCAATGCATGATCAAGTTTTTTTCGTATATGCCACTAAGAAGTCTGTTTATTTGACCAAGTGTAAGTATATTCAATGAATTTCATATCAGTTACCCCTAATATCTAGGACAAAACCACGGAAGTTATCTGTATGGTACTTAAGAGAACAATGGCCTTGAGTTTCGGAAGGAAAGAGAGTGTCGTTAAAATCCCCATAAATCAACTATGGTTTAGTACTACTACTGCTGTATGTTCTAAGATTGATCTAAAGGATTCTTCGTTAAGAAGAAATGTTACTTGCATAAATAAAAGACATGTTTATCTCAATGTTCTCACGCAAAAAAAAGATGGATATGTAGACTTAGTCAGTTGGATCAAACAAATCCACCCTAAGTTCATCCTTTTAATAACAAAGGATGACTCTGCCAAAAGCATGATGATGGTGATTAAAGAGAAAATCCCACTGGGGCCAATAATATGTAACTTGGAGAGGTTTTCTAACTTTATTTAAATTTTAAAGAGAGCAATTAATAATGGCTTTTCCTGCAAAATGAAATCCATAAAACCCAAGAGTTTAGAGGGGCTATTTATTCCATGCACATTCCATGTGAGAATTGACATTAAGGCGTTGCACATATGGAGCTTTTTCTTTTAACCCTTTTTAAACGTCTCCTCTCCATAATTTGGAAAATCTGACCATTTTTTTACATCTTTGGTGCAAGGATCTTTAATAAAATTTTCTACAATAGAAGCGCAAGTTGGGGAGATGTCATGGTGTTAATGGAAGGAGACGAGCTATTAGATATGCTATTTGAATATGATGGGGAGTACTAATGGTAGGGTGTTGGATGTCACCATTGTTTGGAAAAGCTTCTGTGTGGCAAGGTGTTAATATATGTTAATCACTAGCTTCAAAACATAGTTGTCGACTGGTGACTTTGAGTGCCATATCCTGATTTAATATGAATGCAAAGGGAGAATCCTGCTTGGTATTTTGCCTCATATCAAGACTCAATTGCTTTACTGGAGATGCAATCTATGTGGGGATTGCGAGAGTAGCATCCATTTGTGTTGCAAGGTCCTCAAGCCTTGTTAGCTCTTGATAATTTACAGTCTTGAATTTCCTGCCCGTCGCTTTCCATACTTTCCCCTGCTTTGTTGATGGTGGTCTCTATTGATAGGAAATGGCAATGATGTCCTCCTAAAAATTGATATCTTTGCCCAACCTCATGATTGGAATCTCATTTGGGAGCTCCTTTGAGAGTTTGATACTTACACAAATCCTGACATAACTGACTCTTCATTTCAAAGTCATGTGTTCATCCATGTATAAGGGTTTGCTCATATAACTAGCTAAAGAGATCAGTCCCTAGGTAGTCTAATATTCTAAAGTGGCATTGTGAATCCTGATAGTTTCAAACCTTGAGTTAGGTTGCCAAACTTATAAGAAAATAGGCTGCTTCCTAAGATGCCATGGACCATGTTCAAGGATCTTTCGAGCATCTGCGATAGATGAAAAGATAAAAAGATTGAGGTTGTCCTCGGTGAATAGGACATCAAATAAGCCTCGAGGTTTCCATGTCTTAGTTGCCCATCATTATACAAGGGGCAAGGCTGGCCTGTTATCAAAGAAGAACCCGACTAATGTTAATTCCTAGCTTTTAGCACCCTCCTGGAGAGTGGCAATATCAAGGAACACCACAAACTCACCATCCAACTCTTGTGGTGGATTGAAGGTAAGGGTTAAGGATGGTTTGTCACCAATGACTTACTTTCATGTTTTCAGGTTGGGATGATGGCAGGGAAATATGTTGAGGAAGTGAGGACGGTGATAGTTGTTGGGTCGAGGATAGGTGGGTATGGAGGGACAATGGTGGAAAATTAGAGTGCTAGAGGATATGGTTGGCAGACATTTTACTAAAAAAGGAAGGAGGCACGATGTAGAAGGAAGGCTAACAAAAAACAATTGGAGAAAAACAGTAAACAAATGGTGGGATAGAAATTTCAGAGAGGAAATACAATAATGCCCTTGGACTGCCAAAGACAATGGATGTCTGTGAAACAAAGTGGTGAGATAAGGCGGGAGGATGGAGAGTAAGGGAAGGGAATAAGTAGCCGAGATCGGAGTAAAGAGGAAAGAAGGATCAAAACATGCAAGATGAGTCCAACATTTCCTAGAGAGAAGAGATAGAATTAATGGTAAGGGATAAATTAAAGGTGACTGATATTAATGACAAATTGAGAGAGACAAGGCTTAAGTGGTTCCAACATATTAAGAGAAGACACCCTGATGCTCTAGTGAGGAGATACGAAAAAATAATACTTAGAGACTGTAAGAGAAAAAATGGAAGGCTTAAAAAGAATCAAGAGGAAGTAATAAAAAATGATATGACTAGATTGGATCTTACCGAAGACTTAGCCCGTAATAGAAAAATTTGGCATACTAGAATATAGATAGAGGATCTCTTTTAAAGAGGGCATTTGAGCTCTTGTAGATTATATTAAACCATGTCCTTTGTATTTACTACATAGTATTTACCTCCTAGGTAGTTTATCCTAGTTAGTTTCCTACTTATCATAATCGAGGTAATAATTGGAGTTAATCTTGTACATGTCTTTTTTAGTATGTATTTTTATCCTACTATTTATTGTTAATCATTGGCAAATTCTGTATATACGTTATTTTGTATTGCCTTATCTTTTTTTTCTCTTTATCATTTATTTGTATTATTGTATTGTTTGCATTTTTGTATTTAATTATACAATTTGGTTCAGCCTGATTCTGGCGAGGCCGTACGTTGTCGTTTGGATCCATGAATTCGACTGTCTCTAACAAGAGTTCCTGCAAAACAACACAAGGCACG
>JAOSBK010000005.1:34714746-34726065 GCA_027568895.1 Erythroxylum shatona | reverse complement strand
TAAATTTTAGTAGTACAGCTCATCCACAAATAGATGGTCAAACAGAAGTGGTGAGCAGGACTATAGGAAATTTGATCAGGAACATTTGTGGCGATAGACCAAAGTAGTGGAATTTTGCATTAGCTTAGGCAGAGTTTGCATATAACAATGCAGTCCATAGTTCAGGGATTTTTCCATTGTTTATACTAAGGTTCCTAAGCATGTTATTGATCTAAATGATCTGCCTAATGTTGCTATTAACAGTGTCGCTATAGATAAGATGGCGAATGATTGGCAGGCTATTCATGCTGAGGTTAAGCAGAAGTTAGAGGAGTATAATGCAAAGTACAAGAAGGCAGCTGATCAACGTCGCAGGAAGCAGGTTTTTGCTATTGGTGATGAGGTCATGATATTTATGCGAAAAGAAAGGTTTCCAGTGGGCGTTTATAGCAAGCTACAACTGAAGAAATATGGTACATACCAAGTTCTGAAGAAGATCAATGACAATGCTTATGTGATGGGACTTCCTGATAGTATGGGGATCTCTAAAACATTTAATGTGGCGGACATCTACAAGTACTACCCATCCAATGAGTCGTTATATCCTGATGATACTATTAACTTGAGGTCAAGTTTTTCTCAAATGGAGGGGACTGACGTGGAACGTGTTGTGGATGATTTCTAAGAGTGAGCTACGCGCCAAAAGTCCAAACGAAAGAGTTTGCAGATTTGATGGGCTTTAAAAAGTCAACCGTTTTTATTTGTCAAACTCTATTATTTTAATTTTTTGCGTTTTAGGGTTTAGGACATATTTAAACTCTTTTCGACACTATTTTGAAGAGGTCATTTTGAATAAACTTCATATTTGAGGATTCTCTCAATTGAATTTCAGGTTTTAGATTGAAACTTGTGTGTTTACACTTTACTCGCTGCGTCGTTAAATCCACACATTGATTTGCAATAACATTACAAAGGTTTGTTTTGGTATGTGATCATGCCTTATTCAAAGTATCCTGTTTCCATCAATCAATGCTTCAATTTGAATTAGTATTATCTGCAAATTCAACAAAAAAAAGGCAAAATAGCATCAAAATTTCAGACCAAATTATCAAAAGTCAATCCTAACGTACGATATACTCAGAGACCATTTTTGTAGGTCGTGCCTGTGTCCTGGATCCACTTGCCCCCTTGTATGAATGACTTTGTCGTATATTGAGTGGCCACTTTAGTGGCGACATTAGTTTTTAAACCCTTCCAATTCACTCTCTTTTTAGTGGATGCACCAGGCCCTAAGTTCTGATATTCAACATAGAATATGGTAGGAGGAGCTGTGTTACCAGTCCATGGTAACCACCCACTAGGATCAATCAAGCTTCCCATCATTGACTGCATGAAAATAGTGGTGGAGTAATTTTTCCATGGTCGTCCGAGGTAAGTTTGGACAGATTTCAAGTTTCCAAATGGCAAAATGGTACAATTCTGAACAGATATTCCGGTGTTTTGGTTGGGATCAAACCTGCCTTGGGCTGTGATGGTGTTTTTCTGGCCATGCAAAGGTTGTCTAGGAAATATGTTGCAATTCTGGAAAACAACCGCTGAATTTCCAAATATGAAATCGACTGTCCCGTATATGGCACATTCTCTGTAGAACTGACGGTTGGAATGTGCATAGAGTGTGTCCTGAAAAGCGTCGAAGCTGCATCTGTAGAATATGGATTGATCAGCAGTTGACATTAAGGCTACTGCTTGGTGTTTGATTGCTCCAGCTGTATTCCTGAATCCCATGTCTCGAGCTATGAAACCCTTTCCAAAAACCGCTGGACATAACGAGTACAGAAACTATGTTAAGACCAAGCACGGAGATAAGGATACAATGTCTCTATCATCAAAAGTCTAATTGCCTTCAACTTTTAACTGCACCCACCATATACATTAGTAGAAGTTGAATTAACCTATCTTAATAATAATAATTTTAATTAACGTTACTATGATGTAATGGAAGCACTTACTAAAAAAGCAATGTTAATTTGTTCTCTTCAATATAATTATCATGTCTTATATAGTATATGTCATCGTGTACTGCATGCAGATTATCTTACCAAACGTAGCCGTTGAGAAAGTGGGAGTTCCGTCAACAAAGTTGAGTTTCCCGGACACTATCGTCGTATTCATACCGTCACCAACTATCATAACATTCCATTTCGACTTCTCTACGCGTACATTTTCAACGTACACACCTTTCTTCACATAGATTATGAACCTCTTGCTGCTTTTATCAGGCACAGATTTAAGGGCGGCTCCTATGGTCTTGTACTTGCCTGTGCCATCTTTAGCCACCACGGCATCAGCCTTGCTCTTGAAATCTGATGAACTTTGAAGCAGTTTCCTGTCTTTTGGGTGAAACCATTTCGGTGTCTTGTCTCTGGTATTGTAATTAAGTAAACGTCTCATCTTCATCGAGCTTGCAACTCTGTAAATCCAAGTGATAATGGCAAGGCTATTGCTTGTTAATTCGGAGGAGTTTAGGAGATATGTTTGAAGAGTAGTCTTTAACTTCCCATCTTCAAGTTCATCGATGCACGTTTGCTGGTAAGTAGCCACAGAACTTAACCATGTTCGGAGATCATCGACAGCATCTAAAACATTGCCACCAGAGTGGTACAACGAATTATTCAGATGATCCATAGCCAAGCTCAGCAGATCCCTGCAATTTCCCAATTCAGAAATTGTCTTATTTTCGGTGACACTACCAGATAACGACGCATCATTTCGCAAACGCTGAGACACTTTTGACAATTCATTAAAAGCCACTTGCATGGACAACCTGAAAAGGTCTTCTGGTTTAAGCTGACCCGACTTAGCCACAGGGGCGAGGCTTTTGTAACAAGAATCTTTGTACAGTGTAACGTCGCACACAGCCTTGACTGCCGTGGATATGGATTTGGTTTGCTGGGCATCGTTATTAATGGGATTCTTGCCGAAGACACCAGTCCCTACAACGGCTCCGACGACGATGGCTACTAAGAACATAGAAGAGAGGCTTATAATGGTGATTCTCTTTCTGGTTCTTCGACAAGCCTCGAGCCTTGCTTGCTCATTTTCGTCAACTTTGACATATGCTTTGAGTGACGACATGGTTTTGAATTGTCACCTTTTAGTTGTGGCATTAGAAACTGCGTAGAGTACAATTTATGCACATCCAAGTGTTTGATGTAAGAGACGATTCCCTACGTGCAAGCCACAAACAGGATGCCGGCGCATAAAGTACCTGTAACGAGGAAGAGATGAACGACGAAGGATGAAAGAATTCCAGGAAAAAAAAAAACATATGATGTGCTTCACATGATCAAGCACACTCCATCCCGTCAACGTTTGTAATAATTTGATTTTATTAACGAAATGTCAATTAATTTATTACTGGGAAGAGCTGACTATCTTATTTCGTGCATAATGAATGAAGAAAGAGATCAGTAGGCTCCAAAGTTGTTGGTTGCAAGGTAGTTGAACTTAAAAAGTAATACATAAGCGATTAACTTGAATTATAACACCAATTCTATAATGGAACTACTGTTAAAGCAGGGAAGCATCTAACTGGAAAGCTAAAGAGATTAATAAAAGTTTTATATAAATCTTTACAGAGTAAGTCTATGGTTTACAAGAACATAGCAATTAGTTACGATCTAATGGCCCATCGAGTACCCTTGGACCTCGGTTCCAAATTAATAAATAGTTTTACATTTTATTAAAAGATAAGAATTAAGTCTCCAAATTGAGAATAATTGATACCGATGTTTTTAATAGATTATAAATCATTTCTTCCATTTAATTTTTAGGATATGGATTAATCATGTAGCTTAAAGTAATGATCCTAAAAAATGATAATTTAACTTAAATTTTTATTTTAAATTACAGGGTTAATTTAAATAACTCTTATTAAACTCATTGTTTCATTCCCAAGCTTCCTCCAGTCACTATATACTAGTATTTGGACGGTAGGTTAGGTTCCAAACATTTTTTCCGGAGATACAGTGTATAGCAGGCCTGTGGAGTGGAGTTCCGAAACTTAATTGGACCAGTGGACCCAATTTTATAAGTCAAACCATGATTCAACAGATAAATAAGCACTTATATTTCTTGTAATTTGTAACCAAAAATCTTAATTAAAATTTTGACGTCTATGACGATATACACATTGGCGTTGACTAACGTACATTGTGTGTTGTTGTATTTTTGATTTAATTTCATGTTTTTTTAACCATTTTTATTCTTTAACAGATTTTTGGTTGCAAATATATCAGCTGAAACTTGATTGCTTTCGTTTACAAATATATCATTAGTCTTGTCAAACAAAACCAGGCAGCTTCCTTTAGACCAACTCAGACATGCATTTTGATCTCTACTTCTACATAATATAGTATATTCTTTTTTCTTTTAATTCTTTTGATATCAATAGTAGGGATGGCAACAAGCGGCCCATGGGTCTAGATTCAAGTGTTTTTAATAGATTAACTTATAGCCAGCTCAAGGTCCTACTATTTTAAGCAAAATGACATCATTTTATTTAGAAGAATTGGATCTTAGATAGGCCTAAACATAGACAACCCAAGTTTGGAACCAATTAAAAAATATCATTTTATACTTTTAATTTTTAAAAATATTTTTTAAAAATGATAAGACTAATCCATGGGTTGACTCATTGCTACCCCTTATTAGCTAGGACTCATCTAAGCCCAGACCTGAGCAAAGGTAGGCAAGACACATCCCAGGATCCACCGTCATAAAGACAAAGAGGACTTATCCTTATCTGAGGCGCTACCCAAGAGAACACATGTAGGATGTCGTAGAAGTTGAGAGCAACCATGCAAAGATATAGGAAATGTGGCATGTGATTGAGCGCTACAAAGGAAGGGCATTGCAGTACTTGGACTCTGTGTCAATTTGAGAGTTATGGTCAAAATTAATAGCAAAATAGGGCTCACTCTTATGAAACAAAATTAGTCAAAATTAATGGTTCTGAGTGAAAGATGCTCTTAACATTTAACTTCTTTCAAGTTTTAGTAAGAGTGTTGTCTTAACTTCCAATTTAACCTTAACTTTTTATTCTTTCGACAAGTTTTAAGATTAACTTTTCATGTTAATCTATTTATAAATTTCTTTCAAGCATTTGATCGTAGTTCTTACTCTCTAGCTTGTTTAATTCCATCAGTGTATAAATTTAAGATACCCCAATTTAAGAATTGATAACAAAAAATTTTCATATTTCTGACTTCTGAATAATAATTTAAAGGTAAATTTTCTTTTTTTCTTTGTATTTTCAACTTACTATATACGTTACAGAATAGTTTCTTTGATTTCCATTTAATGTCATTGGTTTTTTTTACTTTCTCATTAGGTTTTAATTATTTAATTACATTACTTCATCATAATTATTATTAAGAAGCTTGACTTTCACCTAGACAACATAAAATTAAGAGGCTTTATTATTATTCATAATTCTATATTAGGAAATTATTTGAACACAAAAAAATGAAAGTTTTGTAGAAAAATATTGCTTAAGTCAAGATTAATTATAAATTATGAACCTCTTATTAATTAAGTTTTATAATAAATAAATTATCATATTCTTGACATAAAATATCTATTATAAAAAGTTCTATGTTCATATCCTTTTAAAATTTAATATAAATATGGTTTTTAATAAATACAAAGAGGAATAATTTTTTACTTATTAATTTATAATTTTTTATTCAAAAACAATGAAAACCAAAATTTGTATAAGAAAATATGCATGCGTCCTACACCAATTAGGGAGCTTGACTGACACCAATTAGGGAATTTTATTCTTATTTTTAATTCTACTTTAGAAAGGAAACTATTTGTAAATAAAAATTCAAACGGGGTGAGGTAACTTTGACGATAAAAAGTTACTGTAGCATTAGGATAATGCAAAAAAATATACTTAATAACTAATTCACTAAATCATGTTTAACTTTTTCACAAATGCTTATTTAACGGATGGATATAACTTTGATGGTAACAAAAATAATATTTGCAGTGAATTTTTTTAGGTATATGAAGCATAAAAATTATCGTATTTTTTAATAATTAGTATTGAGATTTAAAAAATCATTATATTATATTATAGTATTTATTTAATTATTAATTGAAAAAATATAAAATCATTATTATTATTATTATTAAAAATGATATAAAATTAAAATAAAATTATTTACTCAATTAAATTTATTTAAAATTTTAATTCATTATAATATAGTTACATTGAAAACTCTTATTTTTTTTCAGAAAATCAATTCTCTTTTTTTTACAATAGATACGTTGTAATTCAACTGTATTCTGATTTATTATGTTTATTTTTAAAATATGTATTTATTATAAGATAATTATAACTTCTCCATATATCTTTTTTTAAATTGAATGGTATATTACTTTAGATAAAACTATTACACCATTACTAAAATTAATGAGTTCAAGGCTAGATAAGCCTACCGTTAGATTATAAAGTATCTAAAGGATTCAAGAAGTGAAAATTGTAAAACTAGATCATAATTGAGATCATTGAATCACAATCGTTATCTATTATTCATGTCTAAGGAGAGGGAATGATGTGCTTGTTTAGCAAATATACTAGCTTTGATATGATTAATTATTTAGTCCACCAACTAATATTTGTCTTCCTTTTTTCCAGTAAACCTACATCGATTTCTTTCATTCCAGATCCTATAAATGGTTATGGTGAAAGTTGTTCTATAGAGAGCAACATTAGGAATTCCCTTCTTGGTTTTACCGATAATCCACCGCAGTACATTTGGCCAATCATATCTATCAGAATGCGATGATAACAAAAAAGGAGTCAACTCTAGATAGCCTTAGAATAGCTACAAATGAAGAAGGAGGTGATCACGCTCCTCAGTTGCCATATTACATAATAAACACAAGTCGTCTGCTCTATTGTGCCATTACTTCCAAGTTTTTAGCCTATTTTTTATTACAAGCCATGTGATGAAGGTTGCCTTGGGACTGATAATGTTATGCCATAGAAGAGAAAACCATAGAATTACTTTGGAATCATAAGACAAAAGTCGACAGCAAGATTTGTTTGAAAAAAACCCATTCTTGTTAAACTCCAAGACATAGTATCTTATGTCGCAAGGTTTGTTAAGATGTGAAGATGAGGCATAAGTTCATGAAGGCCTCGGAGGTATCCTTGCCAATCACCATTCTCTATTAGTGAAGAAACCTTAAGGTTTAATGCCATTCAATTCCGAAGCCTTTGAAAATAAATAGCATGAGCAAGGGGGCTGATGTTTAACCAATTATTAAACCATACCCAAGTCTTCTCACCGTTGCTGATAGTGTGCTAGATGTGAGGATAAATAAATTCATGTAACTTCATCGTTTGTTTTAGAATCTAAAAACCATCCCCTAAATATTCAACCTGCCAGAAATTAACACATTTAAAATAGAATTTGTGAATCCATTTTGTCCATAATGCATTGTTGTATATGTATATTTGTCATAATCTCTTCCACATTAAAGCTTGTTGCATATTAGAGATTGAGATAATTCCAAGACCACCATTGTTTTTAGGCTTCATAACCTTACACCATTTAACTCAAGCATTCATATAGTTACCAACCTGTCTTAACCAAAGAAAGGATTTCATTATCCAATCCACCTCTTTAATTACTTTATGAGGTAAAGCAATATGAGCAACCTAATGCAGATGGAGACTAGCAAGTACTGAAATGATGAGTGTAAATCGAGTTGCATAAAAGAGGAATCGATTCTGCCATGTCATCATTATGGACTTCATCTTTTCTATAATAGGTAAGCAGTCTCTAAACTTCAGCTTTAAAGTCATAATTGGAACTCCCAAGTAATGAAAAATGAGTGAACAATGTTGGAGTCCAATGATTCTTTTAATTTCCACAAAGTTTCTCACATTAACTAAAGTATAGAAGCAAGTTTTCTTTGAATTATGATTAAGTGCAGAAAATTTCTCAAATAGATCAAGCACATGCATCATTGTTTTAATTAAAGCAGGATCAAAACTAGACAATAAAAGCAAGTCATCTGCATATAATATGTGAGTAAGGTTAAGTTCCTTACATTTGTGGTGAAAATGGAATCCACCATTGCAAGGATGCATCCTATTTTAAAGTTTAGATAATCCCACTATAATAAGAGTAAACAAGTAAAGTGATAAATGGTTACCTTGACTAATCTCCTTGGCAAGCTTGAAAGGTATCACAAGTATACTCAGTGAAGATGTACTAATATAGGTCATAATCCATTGACAAATTTGAATGAAAGATGCAATGCTTCAAGACATGCCTGAATAAAGTTTCAACTAACTTTATCGACGATTTAAAAAAATCAATCTTAATTAAAAAAGTTTGTAATTTCTTACCCGAGTGATAATCCTTCAGTAGCTCTTGTAAAATTAGAATGTTATCTCCCATATTTCTTTCAGGAATAAATGCACTTTATGCAGGATTTATAATAGTCGAAAGAACTACCTTTAGGTGCTTAGCTAGAATTTTTAAAATCACCTTATAGATAGTAAAGCAGCAAGATATAGGTCTAAAGTATTGCATTTAACTAGGATTTTTTTTTGGACCAAGCATATAAAGGAATGATTGATGACCTGAAGCATTTTGGTAGATTAAAAAAACTCTAGTACCGCTTCAGTAAAGAGCTGACCTGTGATATCCCATGTATGTTGGAAGAATAATGTAAAGAATCCATCTGGAGTAAGAGACTTTGAAAGATAAACTGAAGAGAATTGATTTCTCTTTTTCTTTGAACTATTACCATCATTATGATTACATCAATTGTAATTTCAATATCTATTCTCTTTGGTTAAAAGCAAATCACTGTTAATTTTTTATGTTTTAAAATTACTTGATAAATCAAAATTAGATTTTAAATTTGATAGCTTTTATCATCAAAGTTTTTTTTTTTTTTATTTTCAATATAGGATATTAAATTTTGTTCTTTATTTTTTCCTCTGTCATATATATAATACCATTAATATATATTTGTGATATATTATTGAGCTATTAGTGTTTTGTTATGCTTGAATACTTTTTCCAGTTTTATACAGGTGCCTTTTGTTCTTTTTCTAGTGTAATTATGTTATATGATGTTGCCTAAAAAACATTTGTCTGAAAGTGAAAAAAGGGGGAAAAAGAAAACAAGTAGAACAATTAATAAATTTATTAAAAGAGTAGGCTCCTTTGGTAAGAATCATAAGCAATTACATGAAGGTAATTTCGAACAACATAAAGGAAATTTAAGTTATGAGATTTATATTCATGAGAATATTAGTAATTTGGGTAAGCACGATCATCTATCAAATGCATCCAATATAGAAAATTTAAGGGCCGATGAGCAACTAATTTATATATTGGATATTTATGATCTTAAAAATTAGGAGAATCTTGACAACAAAGTAAGAGACATTTTATTTGAAAAATGGCATGTAAGAGATTTGATTATACGTTTCCTTTAGACAATAGCTCTCGACATTTTCAATTTTTATTATTCTAGAAATTTGAGTAATGGAGAAATTAGCGATAGAAAATAATTGGTTTAATCTAAACATATAAATAAAGTATATTGATTTTGTTATAAGTAGTTCATATCTAATAGCAAACAAAATGCATTAGCAATGATAGATTTAGATACTGGAAGCATCTTAGTGAGAGACTTAAAGAAAATGAGAATAGTTTTGAGCGCATGACTAACGTGAGAACATAGAATGAATTAAGAATAACATTGTGCAAAAATCAAACAATTGATAAAGATTTGCAATAAGAAATTGTAAAGGAGAAAGAACATTGAAAACAAGTTCTGATAAGAATAGTTTCTAATGTGAAATGTCTTGCTAAATATAATTTGACTTTTTGATGATCCAATGAGAAACTTTACCTAGATAGTAATGGTAATTTTTTTGAATTAATTAAGATGATTATTGAATTTGATGTAGTGATGCAAGATCATGTTAGATACATTCAAAATCATGAAATTCATCATCATTATCTTGGTCACAAAATTCAAAATGAGTTAATTTCTATATTGACCTATAGTGTCAGAAGTTCTATCATAAAAATCATTAAAGAGGCGAAATACTTTTCTCTTATTCTTAATTGTACCCAAAATTTGAGTCATCAAGAATAAATGAGTTTGTTAGTAGGTTGTATGAATATGTCAAATAAAAAATAAAAATAGAGGAGTATTTTTAGAGTTCTTAAGGTAGATGACACATCTAGATGGAGATTTTTAATGAATTATTAAAGGTAAGTTGTTTCTCTAGTTTCCTCGCTTAATTTTGTTCCAAAAATAGTTATGAAACCTCAAAACTCCAAAAATCTTGTGAGTTAGAAACTGCTATGCTCCCACAATCGTGGCCTTCAAGGTTCCTCCTTATCTTTCACAATTGTGCATAGGGCCATGTCCATGATAAAGACTCCTATGCTCACCATACTTGTTTGCCTATCACGATCGTGGGGATTTCCATGATTGTGGCTAGCCTCCATGTATTCATTACTTATCCTTTCTTTAATTTCCTATTTCCATACACTTATGAACACATCAAACACTTCTTGAAAGATAAAATTAATATCAAATTTTTACTCTAAACCAATCAAACGCTTAAAACACATGCAAACACTAACAATAACACAATTCTAAGTCTATACACATGATAATCCTATAAGAAAAACACTTAAATAATACTTAAACACCTAGAAAAACACATTATAATCTACACCTATTAGTAGGTTTTTAATTTAAAAAATGACATGGATGATAATGTACATACTCACAAAGTAAGGTTAATGGCTAAAGGTTATAAACGAAAACAAAGGAGTTGATTTTGATGAAACATTTTAAGTATGGAAATGGGTCGGGCTGGGCTAATGTCATCTTGAGTCTTGACCTGACTCGAGGCTCTATTGTTCTTAGACTGCCTGACCAGGCGAGGGGTAACTTACTTTTTTTAAAAGAATCAAAATGACGTCATTTTGTCATTGCCTGTCAGGTCTTAAGCGTGGCTCGAGCTCAAGCCTAGAAAATAGGGCTAGCCTGCTGACTTTAGACTAGGCCAAGTCGAGCCCAATTTCCAAGCCTAAAATGTTTTCTCTCGTGGTTGTGCTTAAGTCCATTAAGATCATATTGGTTGTAATTGTCTATCATGATTATAAAATTTGGCATATGGATTTCAAAATAGCATTCCTCAATAGGAATTTGCTTAAAGATATCTATATTACACAATCAAAAGGTTTTGAATTCAAGAGATTTTTTAATCAAGTATGT
>JAOSBK010000005.1:34682921-34713645 GCA_027568895.1 Erythroxylum shatona | reverse complement strand
TTCATACTCTTCCAACCCATACCCTTACTTTGATTCAATCAATCCTTTTCAAATAAACATTAAAAGCTATAAAATTTCATATAGAGGTAAAAAAAATATGCTAGGAATCTATTGGTTTAAAAATCACTTCACTTGGAGGTTGGATAACAAAGTTATGGGCGAAAGAATCAAACAAGGTTTTGTCCTCAATCATATTGAACCTATTTCGGGACAATTGGCATAATTTTCTCTATAGATGTCGAATTAAGGTCATCTTAGGATGGTTTCAAATATGAATTCGAGATATAAAACTTTTGTAAAGCCTTTGAAGAGAGATTTTGTCATATAGGGGGTCAAAATTGAACTAGATGAAAGGTTAGACGAAAGGCTTCAGTCTAAGACCTATTTTGGAACAATTGGCATAACTTTCTCTAGAGATATCGAATCAAGGTCATTCTTAAACGGTTTGAAAGAGGACTTATAGATCTACAAATTTAACTAAAGTGAGATTTTTTTTCATCTAGAGGGTCAAATTTGAACCAGACGAAAGGCTAGATGATATTAGACAAAAGGTCTGACGAAAGACTTCAATCTAAGACCTATTTTGGAACAAGTAGCATAACTTTCTCTAGGGATATTAGATCAAAGTCATTCTTAGATGGTTTGAAAGAGAACGTATAGATCTACAACTTTCATGAAGACACCAAGCAAGATTTTTTCATTTAGAGGGTCAAAATTGAACCAGACGAAAGACCAGATAATTCAGTCTGCAGTGAATCAGATGATTCAGTCTACAGTGAATCAGATGATTCATTCTACAGTGCATCAAACAAAGGTATTTCTACTGGGTCTTCCTCACATCCCCAAAAGTTCTAAATCACTAACTACACTCTCTAGAGCACCACCACTTATAAGGATCATAACTTTCGACTCTAATGTCCAAAAATTTCATACTATATATCGTTGGAAAGCTGGAAAGATAAGCTACCACTTTCTAGAAGACAAATTTGTCTAATTCAATGTAGATTAATCCAGATTCCACCCTAAAGTCAGAATACAAAATTTTCCCCTATAGAAGACTTGAAATTTGCACTATACAAACTTGGAATGTCCCGAGCATAACCATTCAACTACCAAATTGACTTCATTAAACTCTCAAATCTTAACTCATTTGACTCATCACATTCAACTATATCTCATTGTTCATAATTCCCATCTTTCTTTTCCATATATATATATCCATGATTCATGTTCAAAAATCATCAACTCAAGTTGGTAACTTCTTCAAGTATATCTAATTTCAACTCACATCATCCATACACAATTCATATTTCATTAACAACAAAATAAGAATTGACAAAGCTTTAATGACATTCCAAGCCACATTACATTATCGGTATCAAAATCTAAAATAAAAAGGTACAAAACCAATAATTCTCAAAATGCATTTAAAGTCTTGCTTTTACAAAATCTAACTTAATCTACAAAACATTGCAAAAGTAGTATGATGCCTCGACTCTTGGTTACTTGATCTCATTTTCTTCACCTAAAGATGGGATGAAAAAAGGGTGAGCTTGAAAGCTCGTGGGTAACAAGTTTATAACGAAGAATAAGCAAAATCGTTGCAATTTTCATTTGTCGTATAAAAAACATAATGAATTCATAAAACGCTTTGTTCTCAAATTCTCAATCAAATTCACAATTCTAGCTCAAAACTCATAGCTAAAATATCATCACATAAACATAGCATATACATTTAACCATCAATACAGAACACTCAAACTATGCAACATTCTTGACAATTCAAAGAAGCAATGCACAAACAAATAGCCTGAGAGTTTTATGAAACAAATTATTAAGTCAAATAGACTTCACTTCTATCAATTTTGGTGACAATCAAATAATAATAATCTTAAAAATATATGAACTATTTTGATAAGTTTGCTAAGTGTGTAGAAAAATAAGTAACACTTAGTCATCCCAGATGATACGTCAACAACAGACGATACACGTCATCACAGACGAAGCAAATAATAGATGAAACAAATAACAGACGAAGTGCAAATAACAGATGAAGCAAATAACAATCAAAGCGCAAACAACAGATGAATCAAACAATAGACGAAGAGCAAATAACAGATGAAGAAAACAACAAACGAAGCAAACAATAGATGAAGCAAACAACAAACAAAGAGGAAACAACAGATGAAGCAAAAATAACAGACGAAGCGACAATATTAGATGATACAAAAAGGAAGATACTATAGAACTTTAGACAATTAGTTAGTTGGAGTTAGTTACAAAACTTAACTAAATAACGGTCTCTTGAAGATTCAAGAAGCAATTTTCAAGAAGATAGTGGAGACTTAGGCTATAAATATTAGTCCTAGTTGAAGATTAAAATAATTTTTGCTTGCGAGAGAGAAAACTATGATTGTACAATACTTAGAGAAAATCTTATATTCAAAATGCGAAAAAAGAGAGCGAATCCTACTGTAACGTAAAGCTTAAGATATTTTTCTTAGAGAGAGAAAGAAAAGGCTGTAGACTAGAGAGGCTAAGATAGCAGAAAGAATACTTTGTCAAAGAGACCTGAAGAGGCTCTGGAAGGCAAGAAAGAATACTTATAAAGTTGAAAAGTATAGTGAAATCTTAGACAAACTCTTAGGACTGGACGTAGCCCAAAGTTTAGGGTGAACCAGTATAAAATCGTGCGTCTATTCTCTAACTTTCATACTTTAATTTTCTTGTTGTTAGACGAGTACATAAAGTTGCTTGTGATTCAATACTTATCAATTTTTAGTAAAGTGTTTTTGGTATTCATCTGATAGTTGTAAAGATATTCAAGAAATCTTAAAAGATTATCAATTTCGAAAAGATTACACAATTCAACCCCACTTCTTGTGCATTTTGTATACTTTACCTGATTCCTATATTAACAAATGATTTACTTCATGACCCAATATGTAAAGATTTGGTCATTCAAGAAATTCTCCATGAAGAATATAGGAGAAGCAGCCAATATTCTAAGAATAAAAATCTATAGAGATAGATCAAAGAAGTTGCTTGGCTTACCCAAATCTATGTGCATAGACAAAATGCTAAGGAAGTTTAGCATGAGAATTCAAGAGGGAATTCTTACCTATATCTAAAAGGGGATTAAATATTCTATGTCTAATTGGAACATTGGATGACAAAATGATTAAATTAAACTTCATAACTATAAATGGACAGATTAAATAAAACAACTTTGACGTTCATAATATTTAGGTAGTCATGACATGTTACTAAATGTTAATCTTAATCTATTATTATAAATTTTCTAATTAAGGAATCAAAGATAAAGTAAAAGTAGTTTTAATTTGTTTAATTTTAATTATGAATTAGAATTAAAATTTTTAATCATCGTCAACATATTAGGAACCTAATAAATTACACATAAAATAGTAGTTAAAAAGAGAAAAATTAATTTAAATTAAGTTGAATATAATTGTGAAGTTTGAGAAAATGATCAAATATGAGATATTTGATCTTATTAAAATTAAAATTTATAATTATAATTAAATTTTTATTTAATAAGTAAGAAAATTTTAGTATCTTTTTTTTCTATATATAAGAAAATAGACAAAAGTTAGCTGGTACAGTTGTCTTTTCTTAGTTGAGTAGTTGCTTTTTTTTTCCAGTAGATACCATTTGAGACTAGATACTTGGACCACTTGTATTTGACACTTTATGAAAAAAGTTTTTGCAAGAATTCAAATCAAGTATGATTCAATTAACTTTTTAGAATTTATGTTTATCAAAAATTTCAATTATTAAAATCTAATGAGAAGTCAGAAAAGTTTTTTGCGGTGATTAGATTATGGTTAGTTTTCCAAACAATATAATATTCCTCTTTCTATCTAATTTTACGGGAAACTAAAAGATAGATAATGAATCCGCATAGCGTTACTTTCTAAAGATGAACCAAGGGTTATAATTTAAAAGAAATTTCATCCTGATGAAATTGATGATTAATCGCCTGCCTGTATATCCAAGTGTTGTGCGTGCAGTGTTTCCTCTGCTTTGAAGGGATATAAGACTATTCTGAATTTGTACTTGCTCAACACAATACAATCTACTTATAATTCACAGATCCGACAATATATCCTTATGACCCTTTGGCATCATATTATATATCATATGTCACATGGATCAGATCAAATAGCTTATTACATGATGTTATTACATTGTCTTAACAAATAATATAATTAATCAAAGTCAAAACAGTTCTTATACCGCAAACATTGGATGCATAACTTTTGCTGGCAAGTTTAGTAGACCCCCGACAATCACAAGTTTATAATAGGATTGGGTGTGCTTCATTAATTTAAGCCTGCGAAAGGCTGTTGTTCTTCAAGGAAAAGAATAGTTGAAAAATGGGATGAGCACAACTAGGTAGGGTCATTTCTAAAGTAGTATGGTTAGTTCAAGATCGTCCGGTTATATCGGAGAATAAGGGAAGAAGTATTAGCTAGCCTAGGGATTTCAAGAACATAGGTGTAACAAATATAAACATATTCTAGTTTTTACTTCAAAGAATTTGTAAACTAACATACACAGACTGTAGTTTTTTAAGTTACTCAAATCAATTATTTAGTAGTTTTCTTTTAAATATCATAGTTGTAAAATTTTGTTCATTTTCACTTCAAAAGATTGGGTATGTTCCATGATGGAAGAGTCACTTCCAAGATGCATGTATCTTACGTAGGATATAAAAGCTACCGAAGCATCACATGTCATTCTAATTTACCAAAATTGTGCTCGATTCAGTGATGAGATTTCAATTCGTGTCTAAACTCTTATGGTTTGTGGGGGAATTAAACTTCTCCTTTTCATCGATTAATAATGAATTACAATTGTTTTGATTTAGAGGGAAATTCCAAAGGTAAAAAAGTTTTCAAGATGAGCACAACTTCCATGTAGTTGCATAAGACTGCGGAACAGATGTTCTATTTCCAAATTCCTGTTGACGGAGAATAGGAATTCGGAATCCCCCAATGTAAAACCAACAAACGTTAGATCATAAAACCTATATGAAAAGACGTATGCCTGCCTTGATCTACTTCTACTTCTGAAAAAATAGATGTACAGTATAACAGGAGTTCTCAAAAAAAAAAAAGGGCAAAAAGAGATGAAAGATTTTAAGTTAAAGAGATGAGAAGGTAACTTATACTAACAAGATATTGGTTTAGCATGTGAATTTAATTATTACACTTGTGTAGTATAATAATTAGTAATTAGCAACGACCGTGGTTTAACCCCTTATAATCTGATTAAGTTGAATGTGGGAGTGACTGATTTCACCTGTTGGGACAAAGAAAGAAACACAAATAATAGTAAAGAGAGAAAAAGAAAGGTAACGTGGCGGGCAGTGATAAGTGGAGCTGTACACTTATCGGGATAATGGGTGTGGTGGGTCCCAGGAGAACAAGTCGAAGCCGTCCCTTGCACTTGCACTTGCACATGCACATGGGGTACCGAAACCTTTCACAGTGCACTATTACGGCGGCTCCAATTTCAACTCTATTATATGTTATGTATCAAATCAACCGTATGCCCCACTCACTCCGCTCAACTTTTATCTTAACACAAATTCCATCTCTACACGTTTTCTTTCGCATATGAAAACAGAAGAAAAAGAAAAGTGTGATTAATTGGCGTCAACTCAATTCATCTTTTTAAAATTCGTTGTGTAAGTTGAAGACTGTTATTTTGCTATAAGCAGTTGTTCATAGAAAAATATGTAGAGGTTCAAATCTTGGTCAGCGTTTCATACAATTTCAATTTCATCACAAAAGAGATTAAGCTAAGCATGTCATACCTTCCTTTTTAACTTAATTAGGTGAATCACAAGATTTGAAGACTTTAGGGGGGAAAAAAAATAAAGGCTTCAGCTTGTGTTTCTGAAACAAGAGAACAACATTTACTGGAAGCATCATTTGCCTTGGTTTGAAAGGGTCTACTTCACAAATATCTTCTTATGTAAAATTGGATATTGTCCCTGAATTACATCCGCCTTGAGTTGACAATCAAACCAGTTACGAAAATTTAGAGGGGACGCGTGCTCCATCAAAGAGCTTAAAATGGACCCAGCTACTTCACTGACCTCACCAACCTGCCCGCTTTAATAGCTGTGCATTTCCGGTTAGGACATACATGTAACCTGGCAACTTGATGAGGAACTAAGCCCCTCACCACAAAGCCAAAACACTAAAACGATGTTACAATCCACGCTATCCACCAAGAACTGGTGTTACGTACAGATTTAGGTATCAAACTAGTTTAATAAAATAAAATAAAATAAAAATTGATATAAACTAAGGTTGCAATGAGCTGAATCTATCTAAAGCATTTCACATTTGACTCAATTAATTTAGGTAAATTTAGATTTATTTAGATCTAAGCCTAAACCTATATCTGGAGTGACAGTATTAAAGAGTTACTTGAACTTACGTTAGATTCAACTTGACTAAGTTTAACTTAAACTCAATCATTTTTCTGTGAATTAAATTTAATTATTTTTCTTATCAAACTCAAGTTAAGTTTGAATTAAGCTTATTATACTTAAAAAATAAGTACTTATGATGAAGGTTTGAAATTCATTAACAGAAAATACAAATAAATTTGAAATTCAAAAGCTTAATTAAACTAATAAGAACGGCAATATGATCTTTAAAGTCAAAATGTTTAACTAACAGCTCATTTAGTTCTACTTTTATTTTTCTGTTATAATGTTTATTTTTAATTTTTAGTTTATACTTTTTTGAAATAAAACCAAAAACATGTTTAGTTGTCAATTTCAATGTAAATATATTTTTATTACTGATGATAATTATATATTAAATAAAACTTAAAGATAAAATTTTTGTATTAATTAAATTTATTTTAAACTCTTATATAATATTTATCAATAAATTATCAGCAATATATTTTATTTTATTAAAATAAATATTTTAAAATTTATTTCAAAATTAATATTTATAGTAAATATATTTTATTCATTAATCAAATTTATTTGAAATTTAAATATTGTGAAGATATTATAAATTTAATTATACTTAATTAATTATAAAAATAAATTAGTCATATATTTTACTAATACTTAATTTTAATTAATTAATTATATAATATTAAATTAAATTATTCACAATTCTTAGTAATAATTAGTAAAAAATCAAATAATTAATTAATAGATATTTAGTTGATAGAAACAAAAACAAATGCTACTTTTTGTTGTTTTCATAAATTTTGAAAACTAGAAAAAATTAAAATCCAAAATCCAAAATCTAAAACTAGAAGCTCAAGCAAGCAAGATTTTTACTAAATTTGAAAATATAAACATAAAATCAAAAAAATAAATAGAAACAAACTGATCCTACGTATTCATGTCCTTTTCTCATCATGTTATTCTTCTAATTTTTCTCTTTTAAAATATTCATAGCAGATTAAATTTCTTTTACATCTTCAATGATTTGTTATAATCAATAGCAAACAGGTCATAGTATGGTGGCAAGCTATATGCCATAAATAATAATAGCAAATAAGCTTATCTTTGGTTATATTTGATCTAAAGGGGTTGTTAAGCTAATATTCAATCAAAATAAGGCTTCAATTATTTCACTTTCTAAATTTGTATGGTTAGAACTGAAAGCTTTACCTCAACACTAAAAGTTGACTCTTAATTAAAGCCATTTTTAACAAAATTTTGCAATTAAGATTGATTATCTTCTACCACTCCAAAACTTTAAAGTGAGAAGTAAAATAAGATTTAGCGTATAGCATGCCCTCCTAATATGAATATATCTAATTTGATATTTTTCTCATTATTAACTTTTCATATATTCAAAATAATTAAGTTGTACTTTGTATTTAACAAATATGTCATACATAGTGAATATTGTACAAATTTTATTATCATAATAAGTACACTTATTAAGATTAGTATGTTTATAAGTCTCTACTCTTTTCTGTTAGTTAATTGATATGCATAAGTCTATACATTTATTTATATATATTGATTTAGATTAGTTTGAACTATAAAAGTGTCACAAGTTTAACTTGGCATTTGGATTTTAAAGCTTAAATCAGAAAGTGAATTGAAGGATAAAAAAGTTCAATGTCAATAACTTATGACTGCAATGTATTTACGTGGGCTTTAAAATCTCAACTTATATGCTTTGAGATACATTGTAGTTATTTAAGGCATAATTGTGAATTTGTTGCTTCTCTATGAAATATGTCGTAGGTAAGTTCGTATATTTTATCAAAATAGTAAATATATTTCATGACAAGATGGAACCTTAATTTTTGACAATCTAGTGCTAGTATACACATTAATCAATATGGAAGCTCGTCCTTTTTAGAAATCAGTTTGACTTTAATGTTCATCTCAACAATAACATTTTAAAGAACTCCTTGTATTTTCACATCACAACATCCTTTGCTTCATAACATTCATTCAACTGGTTGAAAACTAAGAGTATGATTTTATAAGGATGTTTACGATTTCTATGTCTTTCACTAGTCGAATTGTGCATAAATGGCTTCATATTTTACTTTATTATTGATTGTTCTAAAATTATGCTTCAGCTAATATTTCGTATGTATCCTCAGTGGTCTAACTCCATCCACATTATGTTATAGTGGTAAGTTCACGACAAAGTTGATAATACGGGCTTGAAATTAGTATTGAAGACTTCTTCTTAAAGTCACTAGAACAAGGAAGAGCTTCTCTATGCTTATATATCTCTTTTATAGACTTGAAAGATTTTGCTCATGTAATAAATATATATTTAGTGTTTAAGATCTCTTAACAACATGGTACCCATTGACTCGTTTGAAATTTCCAAGTAAAGATGCCACTCTTCCTCATCAATTGGTATAGCTAAAAGTGACAGGTTTCTCATATATTTTTATAGTTATTGAAAAGCATTTGCTTATTCTTCATTCCACTTAAATTTCTTTATTGATCTAACAACTTTAAACTTTTTTTTTTTTTTGTTGCAAATTTAGGTTTATATATTTTTATGATCTTAAAAACAATTATCTTCAAAATTACCATGATCTTATTTTAATTGAACTTTATTACCCTTTGACTGACCTTGAATCTCAAAACATATCGCTTGAGTTGCCAAACAAATAGTTTTCAAGGTTAACTTTCATGTCAAGCTCCTTGAGCATCTTAAAGCATTCACCCATGTCTGCTATATAATTGAATCCTCATGTGATCTTCACTATCATCATATCATTGTCATAGGCTTCCATGTTTCTTTTTAATTGTTCTCGAAAAATTATATTGATGAGCTTTTCATATGATGCACTTGAATTTTTTAACTAAAAAAGGCCTCATCATATAACAATATGTCTTGTTGTAAGTGGTGAATAAAGTCTTCTTTAACATGATTTGAACATTTAAATATAGTTATATCTTAAACATGCATTCATAAAGCTTAGCATTTGATAACCTAGTATTGTGTCCACAAATTAGTCAATTTTCGAGAGAGGATAGTAGTCTTCCGAGCACACTTTGTTTAAATATGATAAGTACATACTCATCCTCAAGTTTCTATTGGACTTCTTTACCAGATAACATTCACTATCCTTCAACAATCCAGAAACGTTGTTGTGTTGTAAATGTAGGGCCCCAGAAACAAAGTCGCTTTTGTTAAGAATGTGATTAATAGTCGTTGGTTGGTTTTGGCACAGGAGTATAACTTCGAAAGTTGTTGTACTATTCCTTGTCTCATTTTCAATGTATATACTCCATTTAATTTTTCAAAAAATGCTAAAATTCACTATCTGTTGGGGATGGTTGACCTCACTTATAAATCCTACATTGAGTTAGCTTGTCGACATCTTCTTATATTACAATTTGTCTTTATTTTGCGAATATTGTAGTCTTATTTCTAAAATGTTTGTATGTAGGATCTGTATAGAGCTTATGGGTGATTATTCTAGAATTATCCCATGTGAATCTTTTGGGAATCAAGTGAACACATTGCCATATAAGGATATATGTCTACTTCATTTCATATTTACTCCCCCAAATTATCAAGGGTAATAGGTTAGTTTTTTTATTTTCGTGTTTAGTGGCATATAGGATGTTGAATTATTGTTTAGTTGTTGAGAGCATTGAGAATCTTCGTTGGGGCCACTAAGGTGGTTTTCTTAAACTCTTTATGGGATACAATTGAAATTATCATCATTTCTTATAAACTGCACCAATTAATATCTACATGTTTGTAAGTTTATATGTTGACTAGTTGATATCTACAAGTTTGTATATTTATTGCTCGCGTCTGCTTATTTAGATTAGTTTGACATATCAAAAAAATAAGAAGTTTGACCTAACATTGTAATCCGAAATTTAAGTCGGATAAGATTAAATTTCAAACTTAACAACTTAATATTCTAATATATTTATTTGGGCTTTCAAATCTCAACTTGCTTATATGCCTCTTTATAAATATTAGATATTAGATTTTTGATATTATAAATATTGTAAAATTATGTACAACCAAAAAAATCAATGTACTAATAACTTGTAAAACTATAAACATGCTTTTAAAAGACTTAGATTTAAAAAACGATTCTGTATTTGAATCTTAAAATAAGTTACTAAAAAATTGTTTATTAATTTTAAGAAGTCGACAAGTTATTTGTTATATATGTTTGTATAAGTTTTGACTCGTTTTTAAAACAATTTGAATATAGTAGAGTTCACAAGTTTTTGTTGAATATTTTATGTAATTTCAAATTATAAATACATTTAAAAAGTTAAATTATTTATTTTATTATTAAAAAATTTGAAATACACTACTATTTAGTAAACTTGTTATTATATTCTCTTTCTTTATTATATAATTTTGGTTTTTAATAAATCTTTATTTTATTCTCTCAAATAGGACAAATACATTAAGTTAAAAAAAAGGCGAAGTATCTACATCATCCTTACTCCGTGATAAGTACACTATATAACTCCTGAACTGGTATAGTAGTTGAAAATTAGGCACCGATTAAGATACATATAGTTTTATGTGGGATGAATGAATTGACTTTGACAAGCATTGAGGAGATTGTCGTGATCAGAGTTGTAATGGGGCATTAGGGAAAGAATCAAGCTATCACTGCTGCAGCCACACTAGCATATGCATATATATAAACACAGGTAGAAGAACACAGGAGTTGGAGGAATATAGTGAAAGTGAGGTGCCACTTAGAAAGAGCATAGATACATTGAACCTTTGCCGTGCCTTTTGTCTATTGAATAGTTCTCTTCTGTTCTTAATTTGACCAACGAGCTGATTTTTAACGTTCTTCGCTCACACGTTCATATTTTAGGCCTTTGGGAAGGTCCATTGCGTTAAAATAAGTCACCAGGTCAAAACATGTGGAGATTTCATTATTCATTCTTTAAAGAAATAATTTCCCTTGGGTTGGGTGGGTATTAAAATTCATCTTTCTTTAATATGACAAAATTGGAATGAAAATGTAGGGAAAGAAAAGAAAAACTTCAAAATTCAGAAAATGTCGTATCTGATTCTTTAGAATCGTAACACAAGATTTGCCCCTTGAAACAAGGTACTGATGATGGTTAAGCAGCTAAAATCATTTCATTCCACCTTTTATGATGACCAAAAATATTTGAAGTTGATAAAGATCCAACGGAGTGAATTATGTTCCGTATACAAAGGGAAAAGCTTTCCCGTGAGAGAGGGGTTGGAATTTATTATTAAAATTGCTACTTAAAATATCTCACTGTCACCCAACTGTCCCAGACCAAGTCTCCTTCAACTTTACAAGTTATATATTAATCGTAGCGTCAGATCTAGCCATCTTTTTTCCCCCCCTTAAAATAAGTTCTTTTCTTTAAATATTCACATCAAATGTAAGAGACAAATGAGTATTTGGTTGATCGATTTGGAAAAGGATTAATGAATATAAAATAAAAAATAAGTGGTTAGTTTTGATTGTTATTATAGGGATAATAGTTGATATCCTATTTTTGAGAAATTCTTTATACCCTCAATTTAGTAGAAGAATGAAATTTATTTTTAGTAATTCTTTTTTTTAAAATATTTTTAATACTAATTAATTAAGATATAATTCATTCATTAATTAAAATATTGTAATTAATTAATTAATTAAAATAATATAAAATAATATAATTAATTATATTATAATCTACTAAATATAATCCATTCATTAACTAAAATACTGTAATTAATTAATTAACTAAAATATTATTATTATTATTTAATTAATTACATTATAATTAATTAAAATATTATCATTAATTAACATATAACTTGTTAAAATATAATTATTCATTAATTAAAATGTTGTAATTAATTAACTAAGTAATCACAATATAATTAATTAAAAATATTGTTATTAATTAAGTAATTGCAGTATAATTAATTAAAATATAATTCATTCATTAATTAAAATATTGTAATTAATTAAATTATAATTAATTAAAAATAATTAAGTAATTAGTTACAATATAATTAATTAAAATATAGTTCATTCATTAATTAAAGTATTATAATTAATTAATTACAATATTTTAATTAATTAATATATTAAAATTAATTAACTATAATATTTTTAAAAAACCAACCACTATTAATGATAATGGTAATCATTCTTTCCTCTTAACCGACCATCATAATTATAATGATAATATCCATTTCCATTCTTCACTATATTCATTCTCATTTCTATTATCGTTCCCTCATGCTAACCAACCGCCCCTTACATGTTCAGTAATCTTTGCTCTGAAATTAGAATCCTTTAAAATATGAAAGAGTGGAAAGCACTGTGCTATTAAGCGAGCATGAGCTCCTATTCACACCCATTTACTTAATTAAAACAATGTTATTAACTTAATTGAAGATTTCATTCCTTTTCTACCATATAATGTTAAGACCATCCTACATGAAGATGTGTAACCTTGATCTTTCCATAATGAGTTTAGTTTAGAAGGAAACCCTAAAATTACATATTGTTCGATAGAAGTGGATTTTAGATCACATTGATCTGGATCCATAGATCAATTCTTTATGTTGGGTTCTACATGTGGAGATTAAGAAGCGAATACTCCTTGTAAAAGATCTAGATCTATGATATAGACTATATAGACTTAATAAAGGTAGTTGGGTGTCATGGATTTTAGTGCTTTCAGGTAAATGAATGATTTCTACAAGGTTTTCTATTTTATTGGAAAGTGTTTTCGTAAGATGAGAGGGAAATTGTCCTAGAGAAAGATATGAAGAGAAATAAACTATGGTTAATAAGGTAAAACATCAATCATAATTATTTGGGCATCTCCCTACTCACTCTTATTAATAATAACTTTACCACTGTCATTAGAAAAGCGTATGACTCTGGTATCCCTTGGGAACCCTGGCTAGAGGGTTACAAGGATAACAGGAAATAAAACAGTCTTTTATGAGAGTTCTAAGATAGACAAAGAAAACTAGTACCTAAAAACCTAAGTATACTAGCCGAGACACAAGCTCTTTGTCCTCAAAGAGCGTTAACTCTTAGATCATTAAGAAAATTCCTAAGGTTTTAAAAACATTATCCTTATATCTTGACCATTTTCCTGAGGTATGTTGAAAATATACTTGATTCTTAAAGTAGATAGATCCATCATGTGTTGTACGATATGGTCAATGAAAAATAAAGAAGCAATGGGAGGATTGCTTCTCTAATGGAGCCACTCATAACCTAAAACCCTCAATAACCTGTAAGAGTTGCATCCTCCACATCATCAGTGGTTGATACCAGTCAAGTAAGGTCTATAAGAGGGAACCTTCGGTCTCTCTATCATATAAGTTTGTGATAGACCTGTAAGGAAGGAAGAGAGATATCACATGTACAAAGGGTAGAGAGTGCCCATAAATACCACAATGCATTGTTTGAGAGCAGGCCATTGATGAAAAATACAGTAAAATATGGTGCTTGTATGTTGAATAGGGATGGGCAACAATGTAATTTTTCTTTGTTGAGGAAGAGGTGGAGGTAATAGAAAAGACTTATCTAGGCAAGAGAAGTTATTTCATCAACGGTGGTGGGTGTGCTTGCAATGAGAGGGAAGAATTTCTTTGTCTTGGCAATGATGAGCAGGTCGTCCATTAAAAGTAGAAGAGGAATATTTATAAAGGGAGTGATAAGGCTAATATGCTCTTGAGACAGAGACATGAAATCTTCTAGAATGTTATAGTGGCCTTTGATGTGGTAAACTGTGAATTTATAGTGAGAGAACCAATCTTTTCAGTAAAGCAATTGGCTCTCTAGTAAAAGTTTTTTGTTTGGATCTGGTATCTTTGGAAATAATGTAATGTTCGTTTCTACTGTAAAGAGATAAGGGCTGATGTAGAAAATAAACTTTTCTATACTATTTTTAACTACTAGAATCTCTTTGTAGATTGAGCGATAATGTCTTTTAAGGGTTTAAATTGTCTGCTAGTGTGTCCATATTAAAATCTTTTTCCCTCTATCTCCTTTATTAAAATTGTTCTTTAGAAATCTTTATTAGCATCAATCTCCAAGATTTGTTTTCCTTTGTCAGGAATCTTTAGTGGAGGCATATGTTAACTGATCTTCTTTAATTGCTTGACTGCTTTTATCTAGCCAGGGCCCTATAGTGTTGGCTTTTTCTTCAGTAGCTTTGACAGCTGGCATACATATTATAACATATGAGGGATGAAATCCCTAATATAATTCACAATTCTGAGAAACAGTTGGATTTGCCTTATAGTAAAGTTTGTGTCTAAGAAGTTTAGTAGTTTACTAGCTATATATGGGCAGGCTAGTAGAAGCATCATAAAATTTAATGCCCAGAAATTCTATATGGCTGAACCAATGCAACTTTTATAGACTGAGAGCACGATCTCATATTTCTTTGTAAGGTCCAAAAATTGTTACAATAGGGCCTGATGTTCTTGTCGGGTCTGAGAGTAAAAGAGGATATCATCATTACAATTAAAACATTTGATATGATACCATCATAGATCCTTATCATGACTCTTTGAAACAATGTTGAGGCAAAATTAGCCCAAATGACATAATTATACACTGGTATTAGGCATTATAAATTCAAAATGTTATTTTATGCCGATCTTTTAGGTTAATACCTAATTGCCAAAATCTAGCTTTTAAATCGAACTTTGAGAATATTTTGGTCTCTTTTAGAAATAACACCTACGTATTTATCTTAGGTAGAGGAAACTTGTCATCTTGAAGAAAATGATTTAGAGGCTTGCAATTGATAAATAACCTCTTTTTTCTTTATTCTTTTCTGCTCTTTTTTCCACATAAAAACCTTGACATGCCCATTTTGATTTGGTCAACTCGATCAATCATTATTTTAGAAGTATAACACATTCTTTTTGTGCCATATTTAGGTCCTTTGGATTCATTTCTAGATGAGTGACCTTTATTAGATTAGTGTCCTTATTCTTCTTGAATGGTAATTGGACATAAAATTTTGAGTTCTGACATAGTGGATGTGGATGATTGAATTGATCATGGCTCTTCGGGCAATATTATAAGATATGATCTATGATATTTTCATATCTAGTAGGAACATCTTGTAGCTCGAAGATGTTGTTGTCTTTAGTGTACTCATGAAAAATTAGTCTATAATGAATCTCCTTTGGCAAGATTTGTAACTTTTGTGCTTGGTAATATATATCCATCCTAATAAGTATGTCAGGACTAGGAATATTACTTCCTAATATTTTTGTTTGAACGATACTTCTTGGAAAGAACTTAATCTTAATCTTTCTCTTCGTGATAAGATCTATCTTGAAGGATTTGTCGTTAGCTGTAGTAAAGTATTCTTCATATGGTTGTCATTCTTCCATTAAAACAATATATGGTTTCATTACACTTCTACAAAAGCTTGTATCCATACAACTAGTAGCCGAGATTGGCCTGTGATACTTCTCTAGAAGCAACTGTAGCTTGACGTATGGTCGTATTACTACTGGCTTCTTAAGCTCTAGCTTTAAATAAAAATATTTCATCATGTGCATTGGTTAGTCATCTTCTTCATTAAGAGAAGAGACTTCATCATCAGTAGACTTATAGTCAAATAGTATGAATAATGTCTCTTCATCTTTACTAGACTATTCTTTAAAAAGAGATTTGATGTTCTCATTATCTCTTATGGGCATCATAGCTTCAATGGATAATAGGATTTTTATTTCATATTCAAAATTTTTTAGGAAGTTACACTAATATGACTTTCTAGTTTCAAAAGCATGCCTCTTGAAGAATCTTACTCTCTTTTTCTTCCTTCTGTTGAAAGGATGAACTTTTAACAATTTTCTTTTGAAATAATTCTCCTTCTTTGTGTTACATGCTCATTTCTCCATATCTTTGCATTTAATTTTTATGTATGACTTCTTGCATGCTTATTTTAGTTAAGGTCCACCTTTTAGCATTATTTTGAAGAACTTATGTTGCCTACATAATTCATCCAGTGTCACCAAAGCTACATGGTAGATTTCTTCGAGAGCGATTTCTGACATCTCTTAGTAAAAATAATTGATTGTTCTTTATAATTCAGGTTGCAACTGATCAGAAACAGAAATTATAATATTTTCGGACATTTTTTGAAAATGCTTATGTAAATCTTTTCTATTTATAGAGTAACACCTTTTAGAGCACTCAAGTCTACTTTACTTTGTCGATTAATGAGTTGGAAATCTCCAATGAACTCTTTATGATTCATTTTTAACAAGGAACTGGCTTCTGACAATTATAAGACTTGCATGTTCTTATATTCACCAAGGCTTTAGAACCATTATGTTAAAGTTCCCATCATTCTAGAGACAAAATTTGTCAAGATGTCTGTAACAGACATATCAGGTCTTATCATCTGAAGATCTATCTAGGCATTGAAATCATGCATTTGACCTCTCCATTTAGTTAGTGGGATATTATCAAAAGTGAATCATGGACCTGAAATAGGTTTGTAGATAGGAGGTAATTATGGTCTGATTGGTTCAGTCATGGACTCAACATCGTTAACCTTAGGTTCAATTTCTGTGTGTGGTTGAGAAGAGTATGGAACAACTATCATCATTTGACATATTTGAGTGATATCTACAAGCTGTTCTGTGCTTTTTGTGCCTTCTATAAAAGAATAAGAGTCTTGGCTATCAGTATGACTATCAAAATTATCTGATATATGTGACTTTCAGAACTATCTAGAACTGATTGAAGGGTAGCTATGGATTTTTGTTTAAGAATGGTTCTTTTGTTGTATGTAGGAAAGGTCTTTCTTTTAGTGGAGAAGTTAGTGGTGTATTGATATGTAAATACCTAAAAGTTGACATAATATCTTTTATTAGCAGGTTTAGCTTAGAAGATTTTGATGGTTTTACAAGGGTCTTCTAAATAATGGATAAGACATTTTGAAGACTTTTTTATAGTCAGTAGCATCAGGATAAGATGGAGTGATATAAGTAGGTCTTACGGTTGGATATATCAAGAGGTATGTATCATATGTAGTTCTGGATTGTTGTTTGCCATTTTGATTCAATTCTTTTGAGCTGTTCTTAAATATTTTAAAGTTCTCTTTCCTTCTTAAAGAACTCTGGTCCACAATAATGTTGGTCATTTCATCTTATCATATCCAAATCAAGTTGGGCAGCTTGATAGAGTAATCGTTGACATAATTGTCGCACTTGAAGAGATATAGCATCAACTTTTGAATTTAGTCCTTGTGTCTATTGGGGATAGATCGTCAAGCTTTGAATCAATTCTATGAAGGACATTGTTTTGTTCCATAACATATTGTGTCTATCAATTTAGTATCTCTTTTATAATACAAACAAGCACATGATTGTCGTGTGGAATGATGCTTGTTGATCTTAGGTACGACCTTATAGATACCTCGATGGGTTTATTATTTTAGGCTTCCAAAGGTTGAAAATCTTTCTCATATGATCTCATCATCATACAAGGTAATTGTTTAAAGATCTCCTTAGGGATTGAAGAAATTATCGACACAGAGGATCTTGGTTGGATCAAGTGATTTGTTCTAGTTTCTCACAATAGTTTAGAGAGATCCTTTCGTCTAGGCTTAGGATTCGTAAGACCAATCCAAGGTCTTGAATCATAATTTTCATCATGCTTAGGTTGGATTTTCTTTTCTAGTTGCCATGAAGATTTTGACTTTCTACTGGGCTCTTCTTTTCATTGAGGGACATAAACTTTGCCATCACTATCAAAATCGTCATCCATCTAGCATTCACAATCTAAATTGCATATAGATGGACTACATTCTAGATGAAATGGCCATTGACGTGACTGACATATACGTCATGTCCATCAGGGTGGACAAAATGGATTGGAGGGCCATTAATGCCTTTTTCATAATTTTGGGTTAGAAGAGGCTTTAGATGATTTTGAGTATTCTTTTCTAAACTTGCTAAAAATAGGTTTTAACGTTCCATCCTTAAAACTTTTCAAGATTGAAGGAGTGGTGGGATGAATGGAGCGTCGATAAGGAGTATGAAATTCTTTTTCGTAATTCGTGATTCACTTTATAAGCATGAACTCTGCCAATTATTGTGATGATAATTGTCGTGAAATTTGAATAGTTGTTGTCTCATTCTAAGATCTGTCTACTATCATATAAAGGACATCTCGTGTAAAGTTTAAAAAGTTCATATCTAAAGCATAATTCTATAATCTATAAATGATTTCATGATGCAGTGTGACCATGATAATAGTAGGTTCTTGATCAGCTCCAACAATTTGAATATAAACTTGTAGTCTAGTGGATAAAGTTTGATCATCAAGCTTGATATTAAAGTCTGAAGCAATGTTCATGGTAATGCTTCCATTGTTGAGAATAGTTCAAAGGGTATCGATCAACGCATTCTAGTAAGATGTGTATGTTATATCAAGGAAAGAAACTCTGGCTACGGTTCTAATTATCCAATTTGTTAGAAGGTTTGATTTGATGCATAATACTTTAAAAATATAATTGACAATTTTACTTGTTAAAAGTATTTTTATCAAATACAAAAATTATTAGACGATAATTATAAAGAACAGTGCATTTAAGAATCATTTGAATAGTTTATTTATCATAAATAGATTGATTTTTTTGCATAAAAGTTTAAAATTTCTTTAAAAATTAAATTAAACTAAATCTTTGTTCTTTAATTCTTAATATAGTTAGGTTGATATTAACAAATGATATTTATTTAAACTTAAGTGTTAATGAGATATATTTTTTTACGAATAAAAAGTTTTGATCATTGAAATACTCCAAAATTTTCCTAAAAAACTTTTTTGTTGATATACGTAATCCATGCATAACAATCTTTACTTATTGTTGTGCTTATTCTACATCTATAATTTCAATGTTCACAAAGGACTATATTGATATCTACATTCTCATTTAACCGCTTAACTTTTACCATATAAAACGTAAGCATGAAAAATTACCAAAGAGCAAAAGAGAATTAATATGGCTCAAATAAAACGCTAATCAGTACAACGCTTGGGATTTATTTTTTTATTTAAAATAAGAAAATAATTTTACCTAAAAATGGTGGGGTTACAAAATTGACTTCCTGTCTAGAAGCAAGGCCCGCCCATTGAGGTGGGTCTCACTTCAACCCCAATTGCACGTTCCACCGCCACCTCAGTTCCGCCGCCGCCCCACTTTGCAATTATCCATGTAACTCCTACCGTCTGATCACTCACACCGACTTTTGTAACCCACAACGTGTGAATTACTGATTGTGTCTTGAAGATAAACTAAAATTTTACTTTATGTTCACGTGCCGTCCTTTTTCACTCATTCTTTTATGTAATGTAACGAATTTTTTTTCCTCATTTCTTCATCTTAACATTTGTGTTAAGAAACATTAATAATATCATTTGTGTACCGTAAATATATTTTAGTAAAGTTATTCATGGCTTGTTCTTCAATCATTTTCATTTTTAGGGTAACGATGATCTGTTCCTTATTATTAAATCGTAATTGAATAATTGAGTTGCATTAATTATTTTAACATCAAGAGCCAACTACTCTTAGTTTTATAACAAAAGCAGTAAACATATCAATCTTTTTAATAAAGAGTTTGTTTTATTTCTTCTATATTCTTACGGAAGCAATTAAGTATTGGCAGGCAAATGTTTATGTTCCGTCTCTACTCGGCAAGTAAATATTAATTACTGGTATTTGCATTAAGAAGGCTTTGTCTCTCTCATCTTCTTTTCATACATTTGCTTGATAATGAATCCATCCAAATGTTAATGTATCTTTTCATTAAGAAACTAACGTACGGGGAAAAAACACGTAAACTAATAAATAAAGGACGGAACGCACCATAATCGGAGTGTAAATGATCGCACCCAAGTGAGTGCCCACTGCCCAACCTCAAGCTTTCCCGTATTTAAAATCAAAACCTCACCACAGTTAAGGGCCCCCACCACCCTAAGCTTACATTGCACCATCCTTCTTCTCTTTCTGTGTCTGCTCTTTTTGTTGTGTCTTGTTGCGGTTTTTACCTGTGGAGTAGATTAGGTGCATACCCACTATATATGATAACCAATAAGATAGAATTATGTTTAAGGGGGAAAAAAAGGAAGGAAACAATAGAAAAGAACAATAGCAGCCCAACCTCATCATAAAGTCAAGACTCAACCCTCTCTTCCTCCCCTTCTCCCTCTCTCTCTCTCTCTTCTTGACTTGCAATAGAGAGCTTTTATCGATCGCCGTCGTCTTCGTCAGAGCTTCAACCCCTCTTCAGCTTTTGTATGTTACTTTCTTACCCTTTTTCTTATCTTCTTTTCTTGTTCTCCCTATCGGATTTGCTTTCTTTAATTGCTGGGTTCCATTTCTATCCATTAGATAATTAGATCTGTGTCTTATTAGCTTCAAATTTATTGATTTAGCCATACCTATTTCTATCTCCGTATATTGATGTTAAAAATTTAATTCTTGTTCAGCATCTGTTTTCTTCATCGGGTATTATCTGTGTTTTGCTTTTTAGTTGGTGAGTCATGTCGTTTCACCTGAAGAGACCTGTCGTTTAGGAACTCCATGGCGGCTGTTATGGTGTCAGGTTCTATTTTGACTTCCTTTTTTTCTGGTTTTTGGTTTTCCGATATTCACGGACAGTTTTAAGTTCACGAAATCAATTTCTGATTTCTTCAATTGAAACTTGGGGGCTAAAAAACATGTTGGCATAATTAGATTTAGATGGAATCTTTGGTGATATCAATTTTACCTCATCCAACCAAACACGGGTTAGATCTTTAAAGCTGTACTGTCCTAAGCTTATGTTCCTTCTTTTACCCTTTTTTTTTTTTGATAAATATATAAAGAAATTGTGTGGTTTTGGGATATACATGACTTGAGAAAATGCAGGTGAAGTTAAGACGGCACCCCCTCTCTTGACAGCTCTTTGTCGACCACTTGTCCTGGGTCCCACTTTTCTAGCCCAACACCCTAGTGGGCTTTTTTGGAAGTAAAAGTTTATCTTGCAAAGACTTTTTGATTGGTTCTCAAATATTTTCCCCTTAGCTCTGAGACTGATCCATCCAAAATTTTGTTGCTAATAATACTTGCTCCCTTGATACATTAAGCTGTTCATAGGCCTTTGAACTTCAGTGGAAGAGGGATCTTGATATGGAGTCACTGGTATTAAATAAGAGTAGTATGTAATATTTATTTAACACTATTGCCCTTTAATGGCATGTTTTTTCAGTTTCTTTGGTTGGTTAGAATTCTATGTGTTTGTTCTATTCACTGAAAATATTTTTCATTTATGTCATTTAGAGATCACTGTGTATTGTTTGTTGTATATCAAATTGTTACTCTTTGCTGTCTTAATTGGAGAGCTTAATATCTTACAAGTTTAGTATGGGTTTCAATAGCTCCAACTCATGTATCATATTCTGTGCCACAGCTCTTAAACTGCAAAGCGCGAGGATGGTTGAATAAGTGCAATTGACGATTCTTTAGAAAGATTGTGAGTGAAGAAAGGGAAATCAAAATCATCCTTTATTAAGCTTAAATTATTTTTTTTCTTTTTAATCTGAACGGATTCCTGCTCCAGCTCAAATGGGAATTTTTGAAGAAATGGGATTTTGTGGCAACTTTGATATGATCTCTGCTCCGTTTGGGGAAGGAGACGTGGCTTCAGAACATGAACAGGGTCCAACAATAGAGGAGGATTACAGTGATGAAGAGATGGATGTTGATGAGCTTGAGAGGCGGATATGGAGAAACAAAATGCTTTTAAGAAAACTTAAAGAACAGAGTAAGAACAAGGAAGGCGTTGACACTGCCAAGCAGCGTCAGTCTCAGGAGCAAGCTCGGAGGAAGAAGATGTCGCGGGCACAGGATGGCATCTTAAAATATATGCTGAAGATGATGGAAGTATGCAAAGCTCAGGGTTTTGTATATGGCATCATTCCTGAGAAGGGGAAGCCAGTGACTGGAGCATCTGATAATCTTCGGGCTTGGTGGAAGGAGAAGGTTAGATTTGATCGAAATGGACCAGCTGCGATTGCTAAGTATCAAGCAGATCATTCTGTGCCTGGAAAGACTGATGAATGTGGTATGGTGGCATCCACACCTCACACTTTACAAGAGCTCCAGGATACTACTCTTGGCTCGCTTCTGTCAGCTCTGATGCAGCACTGTGATCCACCTCAGAGGCGTTTCCCACTGGAAAAGGGTGTTCCCCCACCGTGGTGGCCCACGGGGAATGAGGAATGGTGGCCACAACTGGGTCTGCCCAAGGATCAGGGTCCTCCTCCTTACAAGAAGCCTCATGATCTGAAGAAAGCTTGGAAGGTGAGTGTGCTCACAGCAGTTATCAAACACATGTCACCTGACATTGCCAAGATCCGCAAACTTGTTCGTCAGTCCAAATGCTTGCAGGATAAGATGACTGCCAAGGAGAGTGCCACTTGGTTGGCAATAATCAACCAGGAAGAGGCATTGTCCAGAAAACTGTATCCAGATAGCTGTCCACCTGTCTCCACTGGTGGAAGTGGTTCTTTCGTCATTGGTGACACTAGTGATTATGATGTTGAAGGAGTGGACGAGGAACCAACTGTTGAAATAGAGGATAGTAAACCTCGTAATATCAATGTCTTTAACATGGGTACAGCAGCTGGACCAAAAGATAGACTAATGGTGCCACCAATGGCTTCACATATCAAGGGAGAGCTTGTTGACGCAAACTCGGATTTCATTCAGAAAAGGAAGCAGCCAGCTAATGAACCACATGTCATGATGGATCAGAAGTTATACACTTGTGAGTTCCCGCAGTGCCCTTACAGTGATTATCGGTTTGGATTTCTTGACAGGTCCGCAAGAAATAATCATCAGTTGAACTGCCATTATCGAACTAGTAGTTCTCAAGGGTATGGATTGCCAAACTTCCAAATCAATGATGAGAAACCAGCAGTATTTTCTCTACCATTTTCTCAAGCTAAGCCAGCAACTCAACCAATGAACCAGACAGCCGGAATCAATCTTTCGGGGCTTGGTCTTCCAGATGATGGGCAAAAGATGATTTCTGATCTTATGTCTTTGTATGATACAAATGTTCATCATGATAAGAACTTCAATCCGGCGGGTGCGATCGGTATTGCAGATCAAAATCAGCACCAGCATCAACAACAAAAATTTCAATTTCAGCTTGATGACAGCTTCTATAGCCAAGGTGTCATGCTGAGAAACATGACCAATGAAAACAACGTGGCAATTAAGACGTCTGTCTTTCCACCGACAGATATCCAGTTTGATCAGTTCAAGGCATTTGATTCTGGGTTTGAAACCAATATTAACGACAATGCCACTGACTTTAGATTTGGTTCTCCGTTCAATTTGGCATCAGTTGAGAGTCCAGTGGATCCAGTTCCAAAGCATGATGTATCTATGTGGTACCTTTGAAAAAAGCAGTAGAATGTCTACATCCCCTTGTTTTCTTTGGTTCTGAACTATGTAGATGGGAAAAGGCGGTGTACATGCTGGGAAGCAGGTGTCACTGACACAATTTCTGCAAAATCTGGAAGCAGGTGTCACCGACACAATTTCTGCAAAATCTTGTTCCCATAATTTCTTTGTCCTAATATTTTAGTGTTTGTAGATGTCTTAAGAGCTTCATGAACTTTTTTGAGTCTATGCTTTGCAATTTCTTGAGCTAGGATGTGTAGGCTGTCTTAATTGCAGTGTTAAATAAGGTCCAAAACGAACACTAGGGAAGGACCCATCCATTCTCCATGTACTGCAGATGCAAAAAAAGTTTTATATGTTGCGTTATGTAGCTAAATGTATGTAGACATATATATCAATATATATCATGGTTTGATCTACTCTTTTGCATTCTTTATGCCAAATTTGGTTGGTACCAATTTATGCCAAATAGCTAAAACATCTTAGTTTCTTGTAACCACATTTTCTGAAGGAGGTGGTGGTTTGATGATGGTCTACATTCTGTACTTGCATTGCATGTAGTATCAAGCATGCAGCTTTACATACCCTCTCGCATGCATCCTGTAGCCTACCGATCAATGTAATTATGTGATTTGGTATCTATCTTTTCAAAAGTTCCCATGTCCTAACCATCCACTGTTGGTTGGAGACAATTCGTTGGGCGGCCCCGTTAGCTGGCTTGCCAATCCACTCACCCGGCCGACTCCCAACTCTCATTTGGAAAGAAAAACCAAAGCTTCAAGTGCTGACATTCGCTAATATACCGCGTTCGTAAGCCTCGATTGTTCTGACCCTTTCTGATTTTTGACTCAACTAACATATTGCCAGAAAAAAATAATTAATTGTTATGTTTCCTAATAATTATTCCTCTTTAATAATATGTTTTTAGATTTAAGAACATACCAAAAGTGCAAAATATCTATATCTGTTATAGTTTTTAACCGTCATGCATAAGTAACGTGATTATAATTATCAATTACAGAATTTTAATATTCACCATCTTTTTAATCTACTACATAATATTTTTACATTTTTACTTGTTGACTTTGTCCTCTTTAAATAGCAAACTTTTGCTATAGTTAGTTGATACATGATAAAATGGTGACGTGAATAGAGAGGAAGTTGAGGGTTTGCCCTACCTTTTGGTGCATATAAAATGATGTTAAAAGGTAATACGGACAAGTAAAACAATCTTTTAGTAAATTAGGATTACTTTCACAGACAAATGAGAGGTTAAATATCACCATGGCATCAACAATTCTTTTTTTGCAATGTAACATTACCCGTAAAGGCAAAAAGGACGTACTTTATTTTAACAATTATGTTGCTAGAATCTAGTGATTGACTAACAGTTAATTAATAAATTTTTTGTGGTTTTAACTTTGGTTGTGTTTGATAAAAGACAGATCGTGATAGTTTTTTTTTCTCTTTAAAAGTTTGTAATTAGTATTTAATTATTCTTCGTAACTTCTCACAACTATAATAAAATCAATACTATGTATTGAATAATATATCAACAATAATAATAATAACAACTCAGTAAAAATCTTGCCAATATGCTAAGTTTAAGAAGATATAGTAATACATAATCTTATATGTAATTAGTAGAGAGACTATTTTCAACAGACCCAACGAATAATACATTGATAATATGCCGTATCACTTTTAAGAACTTGAGTCTTAATTTGAAACTGAGATTGGATCATTTTATAGAAGTCTTGTTAAGCTAAGTTTGGATTATATAGAAAAGTCTATTTTAACAACATTCTAAGGAATTTTTTTTGTTAAACAAGTTATTGTTCATTAAAGCTCATGAATTGAAATCTCACAACAAAATGAAATAGTAGAAATGAAAAATAAACATCTAATGGAAATCGCAAGGTCTTTAATGTTTTTAACTAATGTCCTTAATAAAATAGACTACAAGGTATGCAAGTCAAGAATAGTAGTGAGAGTAGTAAAAATGGAATATCATAGATTAATTTGACTAATTTGAAGCATAATTTAATGTTTTTAATATATAAGATTAACTTCAAATTAAAAAAACAAAAGTAGTCAAATTATAAATAACTTAAGCAATCAAGATGAAAATCTTAGAAAGTTCATGTACACCAATGATATAAAATATTGACGATCAATACCATAAAGTATCATATTTTGTTTAAAATTTAGTCCTAAAATATTACAATGCTATAACTACTTTAAACTTTCTTTAGTATTAGTTAATTAGGATAAGCGTTACAATTTGTGGTCACTTGGTTTTGGAAATTAAAGAAACTATAGTCCCAAAAAAAAGAGTTGACAAAGTCTTATAATGTATGATTACAAAACAAAAGAACAACTTAAGGGAGCTAGTTATATTGGAACAAGGTTCTACAAACACCCAATTGAAAAATAGACTTAGATCCTTCCTAGTTTATTGTTCCCTTTGAAAAAGCTACTAATATACTTCCTTATTTGATATGTCCATCAATTATTATAAGTATCCCCAAATGAGATTGTATATTTCCCTTTAAATCAGCTTGTTCCTCATCCCATTTTGTTATTGCCTACTAATAATGTGCTATCTTCAGGGACGTCCCATCTTTTGATTGTTTCAAGATTTAATTGCATGTGCCTCCTCTTTGACACAATTATCTTCCTTATCTAGGTAATTGTATGCTCAAGTTAATTTTGGTTCTCTATGAATATGGTTAAATATTCTATAATCCCTCTCCTTATATATGGAATAGATTGCACATCTAAATACTAACTTAAATAGCTTGTAGTCTATTCTTTTAAGCTTGTGAGGACTAATAACACACATAAATATATGATCCCAATTATAAAATCAATAGTCATTATTAGAGAGTTACAGTATCCTTCTCTAAAGCCTATTAGTGAACTAACAATGGAAAATTTGAAAAAATAGATGCTCGATACACTCATTCTCTTAGTTGCAACTAAACACTAGATTGATTTTGTTTAAGTGGCTTTTTATCTTATCCTTGGTGTTGAGCTAATTCCTTATAGTTAACTAGACAATGAAAGAAGCTTTTGGAAGCCTTATCTCATTCCATACCAACCCGTGCTAGGAAAGTCTCTAGCCATAAGTTTTGTACATCTGTTGGTGATAATTGTTAAAGATCTTATATTTGTGCATGAGCCATATAGCCTTGTCTTTTCCATTAGGATTTGGCTTGTAATTTATGACATTCTCCTTCATTATGATCATCCCTATTGCATTGCAGTTCTAGTGATATGCATGTATTCTATCCTTAACCAGAGCATATCATGGATGTTATGTCCAGAGGATTCGAGGTTTAGAAACATGTATAATGGCTCTAAGTTGTTTCAGCTATCGTACTAAAAGGACGTATACTTACCATCCCAATCTTCATCTTCATTGTAGTTCTTAAGGATGCTTTCAAGTTGAGAATTTGCAACATTATCCAAAAGAGTTGAATTTTGGCTTCTTTTTCCCAAAACTTGCTCTTTTAAGGAAATGAATATGAATCCCTTGGACCTATATTGCATCTTTATATGTGAAAATCCTCTAAGTACATTTTGTAGGCAATACTTTGTTGAAGGTCCTGATTGATTTAACACCTAGCCCCCTTCTTCTTTAGGCAAGCAAACCTATTATTATCTAACCTTTTCTCCTTTTCAATTGTGGGAAGTACCCGATTGAAAAAAATAGTTCAATAGCTTTTCTAAATTCTTTGACAAGTTTCTTTGGAAGCATAAAAAAAGAAAGCCATTACACATACATATTATTTCAATATAAAGGGTATCAATTGGAGCTTATCTACAAAAATGAGTAGTTTATTCCTCTAATTGCTAATTCTACTATAGATAGCTTTGAAGAGAGGCTTGCAATGCCCGTTTATCAATCTCTTAGTGGTAATGGGAATGTCAAGATATTTAAAAGGAGGTTCTTTAATATTTAGAAATATTAGACAACCGAAATATTATGTTTGATCATTAGTGCTGGTTCTGACAATGAGGTTGCTATTATCTTTGTTTATTGTAAGACTAGATATAGAGTTGAATTTTTAGAGTGAATTTATTAGTAACAATATAGAATTGGAGGTGGCACCATAAAGGAGTAATTTATCAGTAAAATGTATACTAACAAATTTCGACTTCTTACATTTATTGTAAAAGATAAAGTTGTTTTCTTTCTAAATATTATATATTATTAGCCTATTTAGAATATAATTGCATAAGAAGAAGAGATAAGTGTTAGTTCAGTCCTAGGATCAACTCTCTAGAATTTATGTGTTAGTTCAGTAAGATTTAATTAGAATATATTTTCCCTAGAAATTAAATGAAAGAACATAGTCATAATCACTAATCTCAATTACTATTTAGGCTTTATTACTTAATGATAATATATTTAATAGTTAAACTAGCAATAGATTAGATAAATAATTTATTTAGTGGATATTGACATGCAATTAACATAAATAATCACAAATCAATAAGAATGAAAGAAACAAGACTATAAACATCAAACAAGGAAAATTAGTTACTCATGATTTTGAAAATAACAAATAGATATTTGAACTAGTTCTAAGAATTGGTGTCTAGTAGAGGTCTCCAAATGTGACTAAGGAAGTGTTTTTATACCCATAAACATACTTTTAGATTTGGATTTATTTCAAGTTAAGATATTAGTCAAATCTAAAATTTGTTCACAATTTTGATATGTCTCTACGAGGGTAAGTTTCTCAATATCTATGATATTGATATGAATTAAAAAATTTAGAAACTAGAGATTCGTATAGTTCTAATGACATTATTGTCCTTGTGACTCTTCCTATATGATTCCTAATCAAACTTGCTTAACAAATCTATTAGCGGTCATTAATTATTATATTCTCTCATTGACACTACAAGGTAGCCTTTGGCTATGTTTTTAGAAATCTTAGCTAAAGTTAAGCCTTTGGCGACAATGTTGGAAATCGTTACCAAATGGTCACCCTTTGGCGACAAGTTTGGAAATCACCAAAAATGTTGAATCTTTGGTGACAGTTTTACAAAAGCGACGCCAAATGTTTATCCTTTGGTGATGATCTTGGAAATCGTCGTCAAATATTTATCATTTGGCAACGATTTTGGAAATTGTGGTCAAAGCTTACCTTTTGGCTAAAAACTCTCTTTTATTATGGTTTGTCATTATCTAAATTAATGCTTTACTCTCGTTGATTTACATCACAAAATCAAAAGGTAAGTAATCATTTAAGAGAGTAGAACAATAATTTTATTAAAGTAAAAATTGAAAAAGCTTCATTATTTTTCCTCCTATCATTAAGGAATCACTAGAGTAATAACATAATTCATTTTTATGGTTTTTCTCCAACCTACATTAGTATATAAAGTATTCAATGCATGAGCTTTTACTTATATCTTCTACAAATAACGTAATTAAATTACCAAACTTGATATTTTGTGAACATGACTTTGATCTTATGAAAAAATAACATGTTGATATCTTATAATTGTATAATAACTATTAAAAGAGAGATTAATTATATATTAAATAATTATGTTTTATAGAAAAAGTAAAATATTAAATCATCATCAAAGGTTGAACCTTTGACAATGAGTTCTGCATAAAATATAGCTAACTAGAAGTTAAAAAGGATCAAAATTGTCGACAAAGGTTGATCCTTTAGTGATGACTTAAGAAAGCATCGCCAAACTAATTACATAATAAATATTAAAAGAGAGATTAATTTTATATTAAATAATTATACTTTGTGGAAAAAGATAAAATACTCTAATATAGTTAAGTTTCAATTAATTCTATATTATAAATGCAAATATTTGATATTTATAATGAATTATTTGATATTTTAAATTTATATTTCCTAAATAACTACTTTAAAAGTTTAAAATATATTACTTGATATTTAAAATTTCAAAAAACTAAACAATTATCTTAATTAAATTATTCATAATTCTTATTTGTAATTAATATTAAAAAATCAATAATATATTATTAAAAATAAAAAAAAAACAACACCCTTATTGACTATGTAATTGTAGAAGGTGTTTATATTGTAATACATTTTAATATTTAAGTTTGCAGAAAATAATATAACTTAACGCATACATAAATTTAAATTACAAGGATAAATAACAAAATATAGCCATAACCCTTTGGCGATGAAAGTTTTGCTTTTGTCCATTGCTTTGGCAACATTTTATATGATGTCATTTATAATTGTTGTCATGTTCAAAAATAAGGATTACAAAGACATCAGTTAATATGAAAGTCGTTATTGATTAACAAAGTGTACATTTCCAAAGAAGCATATGAAAGGGGTAGACATTTATTAAGCTAGGAGGTTAAGCATTCCCTTAATAAACATAAAAGACTAAAGCAATTCTCACAGTTAAAATAAGGGGATAAGAGAAGAGTAAATGTTGACATACCTATATAAAAAAACTAATGAAAAGAGGGGAAGTGATTAGGAACGGAGGCAATTCCTATAAAACAAGAAATGTTGACACTGACCTACTACCACTAATTCCCTCCCTTAACTATATATTGAATTATGTCCAAGGCAAAAGCAAACTAGAATCACTTAAAACTTTATTATGCAAATTTGTAAAATGAAATACTGATAAGTATCTTTGATTTCATATGGATTATGGGTATGATATTGAGTAGTTCTTATACTTGGAAGGAAGGTGAGGGAAGCCTACTTCAATAAGGGA
>JAOSBK010000005.1:34634030-34679257 GCA_027568895.1 Erythroxylum shatona | reverse complement strand
GGGGGGTTGTTGACACTGAATTATACCTAAAGGTTGACACGTGAGAGAAGAGCGCAGTCACAACTTTAATAACGAGACAAGATATTTCTAAGTTCAAATAGGTTATGGTCATTAACATGATTGTCAGTAGAGACATGAGGATGAGCACTTCCTAAATATAAATATTATAAATATTGTAGAACAATCAACATCAAAATGTTAATGCCATGAATCAATATTATTCAGTATGAAGAAATTATACCTATGTAACTAAATGACATGATGGTGATTACAACCACCACAAAAAGCTATAAAATTAAAAGAATCATCATAGATAATAATAAATATTTGAACATACTCTTTTATGATGCTTCTGTTTATGTTAAATCTATCACATATAGTTGAAGTCTGCTTGTGGCGCGTCCTTATCCTAGGGTATATACCGAAACACCCTTAGGTCATTCTAATACATAACCTATGATAACGGCACGCTATGATCAATTACAACATTCGCTTAACATGGCGTCATCATCTTTTTTTTATAAAACATCATATGGAAAAACACAATAATTTAAAACAATTTCCTCCTTTCATTTCTAAAAAACCAAATGTATACAATGGTAGTTTTCCTAGACCATCCAAAAGGGTACATCATCATATTCTAATACAAAAGATGCTACATGAAAGAGGAAATACACAAAAATCTATCTAATCTGTCTAAACTCAGCTGACCGACCTTTGAGTCATGACTTCGTTTCTCAAATCACAAGTCTACAATGCTTGTAACGTCTCTCAGTAGCTATAGTCGTGTCTCGATCCTGAAAAGTCAACGTTACAATTTTGGTGAGTTTTGCGAACTCAGTGGGATAACCATCATCGATGGTTCATTTAACTCATGCATCACATCAATACATATAACATATAATTTCACATCCTTCTTCTTCTTTTTTCATGTTCATAAAATATCACTTTTCACTTTCAGAACACTTAGCATAATCATTCATCCATGTAAAATACACATATCAAGTATGAATGCAATGCACATGAGACTTATTTTTATTTATTATTGTCGTTGTGACCGAGTGCCTTTTTACTAGCTCATATCCCTTAGTGGATACCGAGTTGTGTCAATTTATGTCCCATATTCCTTAGTAGATTCTGGGTACATTCACAACCAAGCCTGAGACCCTAATCACAATCTGAGCTTTATGCTCTTTTTCACTGGTGACTCCGGTAATAACTTCCTTTTATCTTACATGCATTTATGTATTGGAATGCTTCACATATCAATTTCTCAATCATTCACATGCATGCACATTCACATTTAGATTAGGTCCGGCATTCAACATCATTGTTGAGTAACATTTATTCTGTCACATTCACATACAAGCAGCACTTCCTATACATTCCTGAATAATAACTCCTCGGAAATTTTATTGTCCGGAATCAACACTCAAATTACATTCATAAAATAACTTAAAACAGAATTTAAGCAAAAAAATAATTAAGTGAGACCGTCTAGGTTACTGACAAGTCGCTTCCAAAGCTAATATGCTTGGAAGTTTCGACAATGTCTAGAGGTTGACGTTTTAGTTAGTCCTCTATAACAAGTAATATTCACATATCACAATTTGCACAATTATAAGTGTTTAATAATGCACATGTATGTAATAAAATATGTACAATGCATGTTCATGACAATATCAAGTATTTATCCAGTAGTTTCATCACAAAATCAATCCCATATCAAAACTCACCTAAGTATAATTTATATTTAGGTTTATACCTCAATAAAACCATTGAAATCATAATTCATAACTCATTGAATCACTTTCAGATTTTTCCCCAAAAAATGACTTTCAGGTCTATTGTTCTAGATCATTTAGACAATGAAAATAAAGTAATTTGGTCATACTCTCTTTTATAAAATTGTCATCCTATCTCTTAAGTTTCTAAAGACACCAAGATCATTCAATTTGATTCAGTATTTTGAAAGATATTCTCCAAATATATTTGGACTGTTCTCATTCTGAAACAGTATACTATACACAACTTTCATCCATAGTTTGAGCATCTTACAGTCTGAATTACAATTCTAATTCTTCATATGATTTGTAGCCCTATGTCTCTGGTTTACTCCAAATCAAAGATCATCTCATTTGTACATCTAGAGAAGAAGTTATGGATAAAAGAAACAAAACTATTCAATTTGCAATTGCTCGCGGAGCATAATCAAGTCACAGTTACTATTAGAGAGCATAGTGTCTTGATGTGACAATTAAACATCAATCTAACAATTAAACTCACGAGCATGAGGGAGAAAAGTCAAGGGTGTGAGTGACTCACTAGTGTGAGGAAAAATCACGGGCATGATAGATAAGGACAAAAATGTTGGACTATTTGAGAACACACTCAGTCAGACCCGTCCCACATTTTTCACTCTATCTCTCTCAAATGATTTCATATGGCTAATATTTTTGGTGCAGAGGTAGAATAATGTGTTACGAGTCCAATGGCTAAGTCTCATGTCATTTGGAGGTCAGACGAAGGATATATAGTCAAAATACTGAAAGATGTTTGTCAGCTCGCGAGTTGACCCTCAAATTTGCAAAGTCACGTTCGCACTTCATTGTGATCACCACATTCACTTAATGTGGTGATCACGTTTTGTTGCGATCACGAGTTCCCTTCGCGCAATCACGAGTCTCGCCCAATGTCGTGATCACGACTTTCTACTTTCACTCTCTAACTTCTAACCTCTATAACTTTTAATCTAGAACTCCAAAAATTTCAAACTTTATATCAATAAAAAGCTAAAAGAAAGATATACTACTTTCATGAAGACAATTTTATCAAAATCTTCCTAAATCAATACAGTTTAATCACGGAAGGTTTAGTCCAATACTAACTTATCTTCTTCATTCTTTGTGTTTCTGCTTTCATTCTCCTGCATTTTCCTTCCATTTATATTTTCCAGTTTCATTTTACTATTTTAACTCTCATTCAGCTCAACTCATTCACAACAATTCAAAAATCCATGCTTAAACAAAATCATCAAGAACAAAAGAAAAGTCATTCAAGCATTCCACCATTCTATGCACTTTCTTCACTGTAATTTTCCTATATTTTCATTTTCTACATTCTTTTAAATTTCTTCCTCTAACTACCATTTAAACAATCTTTCTCATCTCAGACCATCATCTTATAACTATCTTTCAACTCTAAATTCATTCTTTTATTCATCTCTAACAACACTCTTAACTCACGTACACAGTGAATACACAACCAAAAATAGGGCATTTACTTATTCTTTTCTCCAAATTTTTTCTGCACTTAATTACACACGTTTCCTATGATCTTCCAAGTTATAAACCATTTCTACACTATCTTAAAACATCTAGATCATCAATTATTCAAAAAATCACACATCAACAATTTTCATATCTTAAACCCTCGGTGTTCATGAAACCACCTATTTTTCTTCATGATCATACAATGACAAATAAATCACTATTTTGGTTTCATAAACCAACAACTCTAAAGGATTTAAACAATACTTACTTGATATTTCTCCAAAATATGCAAAAGCTCAAAAATCCCTAAACTTCATACAATTCACATACACCATTGTAGGGGTTGGCAAGCTTTGGTTTTTCTTAAGGCAAAGAGAAGTAAACTGAAGTTGGGAGTAGCAAGGAGATACACTAAAACAAGGTTTAACAGACTAAAACAAGGTTTAACTTTGGTGGAGTTTTAATGAAAAACTTTGTATTACTGAAAAACTTAAGAAAGAAGCTACGAGGGAGATGAAGATAAGAACAGTAATTTGTCTTTCAAGGTTAAGAAAATTTAACTTATAACTTGGACACTTGTCTACTTCTGAAGACATTAGCTAATTTCTCCAAACTAACTAGTTATATTTGAACTAGTTCCATTACTCCCATCTTTTCATTACAATTATCTCCAAAATTTTCAATACTATCTTCTTACAAATTCTAAAGTCATCTCTGAAAATTTCAAAGTCATTTTTAACAATTCTCCAATATCATTTAATTCCTATTTCTTTTTTTCCACACATCAATTTACTCACTAATTGACATTGTTCTTTTTTCCAATAAAAATCAACAACATCGAAAATTATTCCTAAAGTTCACCAAAATTCAAAATTAACAAATACACTCACCAATTAAATTTTTGATACAACAGATTCACAATTCTTATAACATCACATATCAAAATCATATTCACGTTCAAACAATCAATTATATCCAGAAATTGTCAATGAATGCATGTAAAGTTGTTTTCATGTGCGAAAATTCATATTCAAGTGTATGTGCATATCATATAATGCATGAGCATGCAATGCATTTCTAATCTCCCAATCCTTTTTCATATTTACTATTTTAACCTCCCTGCAGGTAATGGGATATTACGTTGTGAATACCTCTGATTGTGTTTTAAGGCTGCCACACATGTGTGGAGGAGAAATGTTGGTTCCTCTTAAGTCAAGGACTTGTTCACAATATATTGTTGTTATGGTTGAGTTCTATGTAGAAAGAGTCTTATGACTTTCAATTTTATTTTAGGTATGCCTTCATTATGTTTGGTTAGAGATGTGTTGTATCCTTACTAGCTAATGATGATATTTTCTATAAACTATGCGATACAATAAGTGAGAGTAAACGTTCTAATGATAAAAAAATAATTTTATTTGACATCCTTAAAAAGTGATAAAAAGATATTTCAACTCATGAATATAGATGAGATGCACCATTGAAACCAGAACAAAACCTTCAAGATCAAACCACTAAAGAGATATTGGAGGTTGGTGTAGAAATTCCTATCTAGACTAATAGATATGATTAGACGAAAAAGAAAATAAATAAAAAATTTGGAGAATGAAAACAAATCAACAACCAAGAAGAAAGCAACTTATGAATAAGATAGATTTAGGTAAGATATCATTTAGAACTTCACTATGTTTTAAGTTTGCCCTAATTTAATGAGCAACTCTAGTTTCTTGGACTAGTAAGAATTCTTAATTTATGATTGTGCTCTCTCTTGAGTAACATAACACATATTCTTAAATCAAGTAAGTTAAACATATCTTTATAAGTTAAAATCAAAAATACTACTATCAAAATGATTTGAAGTGTTTCAAAGAATTGCTTGATGTTCCTTATTGCATCAAAAATTAATAAGCATAAAAAAGTTTGAAAGAATTTCTTTTTCAATTTATACCTTTTATAGCTTTAAATTCATTTTTTTGCCAATAGCTTTAAAATTCATTTAATATATAAGAAATATATTAATCAAAAATTTTAATTAATGATAAAAATAAAAATTCAATTTATATTATCTTTATAAATTATAAATATTAAAAATTAAAATATTTAACCCAGATATATAGTTTTATTGAATTAAAAATCACTTGTCATCGCTAGTTTGTTGCTATTGTCATCATCGACTAGTCGCTACTATCACTACTTCCCTCCTTAACCATTCTTTTCGTATTCGTTTTAATTAAATTTAAAATAAGGTGATATGAACTAAATTTAATTAAATTTAAAGTTTCTTATAAAAAATTGTTAGAGATCAGCCCTACGATTAATTACCTTACTAATCTTGATTATACAACATTTTTTTGTTAAGGATTAAACATGGTTTAATATTAGAAATCTCTAAACTATGATGAGTTCTAACAAGGGTGGCTTTGACTTGGTCAGAGTTTCAATTCAAATTGGCTTTGGAAATCTCTAAACTATGATGAGTTGTAAAAAGGGTGGCTTTGACTTGGTCAGAGTTTCAATTTAAATTGGCTTTCTATTTCTTTTGCTAGTTGGCAATTTTAAGTTGCCAACTATTGCCACCAAAGAGAACTCACTTAATCACCTATAAATATGGTCATTTGGCCATTGCATCCATATATGTTATTAGAAGAAAGTTGAGTGAGGTGTGTGTTAGTGAGCATTCTAAAGGGTTTGGTTAGTTAGCTTTAACAAGCTAACTCATAACGGGTTTTGGGTTTATTGAGTTTGCATTTGTAATATTTGTGTTTTTTTCTTTCAATAAAATAGTGAGTGTTTGTTGTGTCATCAAAATCTATTTTCAAGGCGATTATAATCAAAGTTAATTGCCAACATCTGGTATCAGAGCACAGTTAAAGGGCTCAAGTAGATCAAGATGGCTTCAAGTTCAATAACTGAAGTTCAACCAATGCAATTAACAATTTTCAAGTTCGATGGCAAAAATAATTTTGCGATGTGGAGACACCTGATCGAGCTATACTTGAGGAGTAACAGGTATGGTGAAATTTTGGAGAAAGGCGTACTAGAAAAAAAAACCAACGGATGAAGAATCACAACAATTGGTACGTGATCGTTTGTTAAACGAAAAGGCCTAGTTTTTAATTTGTCAATCAGTTGAGTTGTCAATTCTTGAAAAAATATTCCATGCTAAAACAGCAAAGGAGGCTTGGAATATTTTGCTCAAAACATATGAAAGAGCAGATACAGTTAAAAAAACAAGACTACAAGGCTTTAAAAGGCAATATACGTTGATGGAGCAAGGCGAGGACGAAAGTATTCAGGATTATTTTTCACGCGTAGAAAAGTTAGTTAATGACTTGAAAAATAATGGTCATGAGATTATGAAGAAAGATATCATGGGAAAGATTATGTGCACGTTGACAAGTCGATTTGACTATGTTGTCACAGCCATTGAAGAGTCTAAAAGTTTAAAGTCCATGACTCTTAATGATTTGCAAGCCTCACTAGAGTCTTCGTGAAATGAGAATGAATGAAAGATCACCAATCACAACGGAGTAAGTTTTAAAATCCCAAGTAAATTTGAGAAATGAAAAGGAAAGTGCAACAAGCAAAACGAAGCATACTCAAAGAAATTCAAATTTTAGAGGCAAAGGCGGCAAAAATTCCAAAATCAATTCTAGACCAGGAACAAGAGAGAATGAATCTCCTCAAGATAGATCCAATATTCAATGTTACAGGTGCAAAAAGTTTGGTCAGTATCAATCTGAGTGCAAGTCACATATTCAGTGCCATAATTGCAAAAAATATGGTCACTACAATCGAGAATGTCGTGCTCGAAGACAAGAACATAAAGATCATCGAGCTGGAGTTTTTGAGAATAACAGCCTAGAAACCTTGTTGATGGCCACTCATGAAATTAGTAACAGTGATAATTGTCAATAAGTTTTATACTCGAGTTGCAGTAATCATTTTAGTGGAAGCAAGGAAGCTTTTTCTGAATTATATGAATCCTTTCATTATTCAGTATAGCTTGCTGATGACTATCAACTTCCAGTTTTGGGAAGAGGAAAGATAGCCATAAAATTGAAAAATGGGTCTTCAAATTATATTTTTGACGTATTTTATGCTCCTACTCTTTGCTAGAATCTTTTAAGTGTTGGATAACTACTAGAAAAGGGCTATGATTTACATTTCAATAAAGATAGGTGCACGATGAGTGACAAAAAAAGGGCGTGATTCTAAAGACGAGAATGTCATCCAATCATCTATTTCCAACTTATCTTAATTACGGTAATGCTTCTTGTTGTAATGCTTTAACTATCAATGATAATTGGCTATGGCATATGCAACTTGGACACTTGAATTTTGGAAGCATTAAGTTTCTTGCAAACAAAGAGTGGGTTTCAGGCTTGCCAACCATTCAAGTTCCTGATCAGATTTGTGAGTCATGTGTAATGGGAAAAAAACACAGGGATCCATTTCCTACAAAGCAGGCATGGAGAGCCAAACATCCTCTAGAGCTCGTGCACTCAGATCTATGTTATGTTGAGGTTCCATCAAATGGAGGTAACAAATATTTTATTACATTTATTGATGACTATAGTAGGAAGGCATGGGTTTATTTTTTGAAGTAGAAATATGAGGCATGTGAACATATGTTGAAAAACAAAGTGGATATCCTATCAAAACTTTGAGACCAGATAGAGGCACAGAGTATATTGTTTGTGATGATTTCTTAAGAAAGTATGGAATTCAGCATCAATTGACGGTAAGGTATACTCCTCAACAAAATAGAGTTGTAGAAAGGAAAAATAGAACTATTATGGATATGTTGAGAAGCATGTTATTTTGTAAGAAGTTACTTAAAAGTTTTTGGGCAGAGGTCGTGGCCTGTGTTGTCTATATCTTGAATAGGTGTCCTGTTAAAAGTGTTCGAGATAAAACTCCACAAGAAGCATGGAGCGGACAAAAGCCTAATCTTAGTCATATAAGGGTGTTTGGTTGTATAGCCTATTCACACGTGCCTGATGAGTTGAGAAAGAAACTAGATCACAAGGCCGAAAAATGTATATTTCTTGGGTACAGTATGGAAACAAAAGGTTATAAGCTTTATAATCCAAAGACTCAAAAAGTGATCATCAGTCGAGATGTTACTTTTGAAGAAGATGGAGTATGGGATTGGTAAGAAAAAGAAAAGAAATCATCACCAGTACTAGTGCTAATAAACAATGATTTTGAAACAACTGGTCAAACTAGCAAGTCGTCTTCACTTCCAATTCCTGAAGAGTCAACTCATGTTGATCTTGAAGCATCATCTCCTCCTACTTCACCTGAACTTAGGCACAACGAGAATGCCATCCACCTACTTAGTTGAAAGACTATCAAGTAGGTGATGATGATAATGATGATGAAATTATTGCCCATTATGCTTTCTTTGTAGATTGTGATCTAGTAATGTTCAAAGAAGCAGTGAATGATGGTCATTGGATTAAAGCAATGGATGAAGAAATTCACGCTATTAAAAAATAAAACATGGGAGTTAACCACTTTGCCAAAAGGAAAGAGGCCTATTGGTGTCAAACGGGTGTACAAAACAAAGTATAAGCCCAATGGAGAAGTAGAACGCTTTAAAGCAAGACTAGTTGCAAAAGGATATAAGCAAAAGTCAGGTATCGACTACCTTGAAGTTTTTGCACCTGTTGCTAGATTAGATACTGTACGTTTAATCATTTCTCTTGCTGTTCAAAACAATTGGAAGATTCATCAAATGGATGTGAAGTCAGCCTTTTTTGAATGGTATACTTGAAGAAGAAGTATACGTTGAGCAACCATTGGGATATAAAAAGCAAGGAGAAGAAGACAAGGTTTATCGACTAAAGAAGGCATTGTATAGTCTTAAACAAGCACCAAGGGCATGGTATACTCGTATTGATACTTATTTCATTGAACATGATTTCATAAGTGTCCATATGAATATACTTTGTACATCAAGATCAACAAGGAAGGAGACATCGTCATAGTTTGTCTCTATGTAGATGATTTGATATTCACAGGTAATAATTCAAGATTGTTGTTGGAGTTCAAGAAAGATATGGTTGCTCATTTTGAGATGATAGATTTGGGATTAATGTCCTACTTTCTTGGTATCGAGGTAAAGCAAACAAATGAAGGCATATTCATTTCACAACAGAAATATGCAAAAGATATTTTAAAGAAATTCAAGATGGATGCGTGCAAACCAATTTTAACACCAGTTGAAGAGAGGCTAAAGCTTGTGAAAGACGGTAGTGGTGATTTGGTTGATGCAACAAATTTTAGAAGACTTGTTGAAAGTCTAAGGTACCTAACTGCAACTAGACCAGATATTGTTTACGGAGTGGGAATTGTGAGCAGATTTATGGATTCACCACGACAATCTCAATGGCAAGCTGCTAAACGAATTTTGAGATATATTAAAGGTACGATTGATGATGGCATATTTTATTCAAACAATAAAAATATACAACTAGTTGGATATACAGATAGTGATTGGGCCGGTGATGTTGAAAAGAGAAAAAGTACTTCAGGTTATGTTTTTCATTTAGGTTTTGGAGCATTTTCTTGGTCTTCTAAGAAACAACAAGTAGTTGCTCTTTCAACTACTAAAGCAAAGTATATAGCTGCAGCAAATTGTGCTACTCAAGCAATTTGGCTACGCAGGATGCTTACTGAATTGCAACAGCAATCAGATGGTCCCATGACTATCTACTGTGATAAAAAATCAGCAATCACTTTAAAGAAGGATCCAGTGTTCCATGCTTGAAGTAAGCACATTGACATTAAATATCATTACATTTGAGATTTGGTTAAAGACAAAGAGATTATTGTTGAGTATTGCACATATGAAGATCAAATACCAGACATTCTCACAAAGCCTTTGAAGGCTGAGACATTTTATAAGTTGAAGAACATGCTCGGAATGACAACCAAGTTTAAGGAAGGATGTTAAGGATTAAACTTGGTTTAATATTGGAAATCTCTAGACTATGATCAGTTGTAAAAAGGGTGGCTTTGACTTGGTCAGAGTTTCAATTCAAATTGGCTTTCTATTTCTTTTGCTAGTTGGCAATTTTAAGTTGCCAACTATTACCACCAAAGAGAACTCACTTAATCACCTATAAATGTGGCCATTTGTCCATTGCATCCATATATGTTATTAGAAGAAAGTTGAGTGAGGTGTGTGTTAGTGAGAGCATTCTAAAGGGTTTGGTTGGTTAGCTTTAACAAGCTAACTCATAACGGGTTTTGGGTTTATTGAGTTTGCATTTGTAATATTTTTGTTTTTTTCCAATAAAATAGTGAGTGTTTATTGTGTCGTCAAAATCTATTTTCAAGGTAATTATAATCAAAGTTAATTGCCAACAATTTTCAAGCAACAAAAGACAAGTAAAATTAATAAGATCGAGAATACTTTCAAACTAAATAAATCCCGAAATTCAGCTAAATATCTTATATTAAAATAAAAAAGCTTGAAATTAACTTGTCATCCCAAAATTTCAATTGTTATTATTTTAAACTCCGGTTAAAAAGTGATTGATAATGGCTTATTTTTGTTAGTTTTTATTAAACGACGACTACGACAACAATGATAAATATTGTCATTATTTTAAACTCCGGCTAAAAACCTACAATTGGTTAGTAGTCATCTCGTTGATTTAATTTTGTAACAAAAACATTTTGTGAGCGTGAAAGCTGTTGCGGCAGCAGTTAAAGCAGGACACAGGGTTCCAACTCAATAGAACTAATAAGTCCTTTTCTACCTCTGGGTGCAATCCAACCTTCGGAACAACTCTCACGTGAGACAATTCGCTTGGGCCTCTATTGTTGGAGTCATCTGTTGATTTCTCTAGTACTGGAGAAATAAAAGTATTTTTGAGTCATATTTTTTTTGGCCGCTGGCAAGTGATCGAGTGGTCATGGAGTATGTTGAATGGATCAAAAGGGCTCGAACGGCTGAAAGTTGTGTGCTTCCTATCCAAGGTCTCCCTGTAGGTAGTCTGGTCGGGTGGACAAAACCACCAGCACCCTAGGTCAAGCTTAATACTGATGGTGCAGCAAAGCACGAGGATACCACTGCCACGGTTGGGGGCTTACTCTGCGACTGGCAAGGTCAATGATGCAGGGGTTTTCTCCACCTTATTGGATGGGGCTCGCCGCTTACTGTTGAGATTTCGGGAGTCCATTCGGGACTCAATCTGGCCTGGACTCTGGGCTATAAACGGGTCATCGTCGAAGTGGACTCCCTAGAGATAATCAACATTCTGTCCTCTTCTATTACAGATTACCTTGATGAGCCTTCTTTGTTGGTAGGTACCAGAAGTTTACTCGATCGGGACTGGGAAGTACAAATCCAGCATGTCCACCGAGAGGAAAATCAGTGTGCTGATAGTCTAACTGACCTAGCAGCCATTGTCAGTCCGGGGCTATATATCCTTCAGGATCCTCCAATACTGCTAAAGGAACTCCTCCATAGAGATCAGCATGGGGCGCTGTATTGCCGAACCATGTGCTAGCTAGCTTATTTTGAGCTTGTTTCCTTTTTTCCTTTGTATATATAAAAAAAAAGGCCATACATACATTGCCGCCTCAGTTGCAACGAAGGTGGTTTATCTAACCATTATGTTAGTTGATTCACCTGATCCTGCTCTTGTCATTTCTTCCTCATCAACTAGCACCGTTTTAGTCTATTCCTTCGTCTCCATCTGAATTCACCATTCATTTTTTTAATACATATTTTCTATAAACTAATCCATAAATGCTTCTCCGGCTGATGTCACCCTCTACCATCTCCGCGTTTCAACTTGTCATTCCAACCTTTTCTGTTTTTGGCCAAAGTTCTCTTCTTTGGTCTCTTCTTTCTTGGTTTGCTGGCAATAGCTAACTAAGTTTCCATGACTCCGGAAACTAGAAAGATACTCGACGAGTATCAGGTTTCAGATGTTCTTGGAAGAGGTGGGTTCTCTGTCGTCAGGAAAGGTATAAGAAACAGTGGTGCAGATGGTGGGGAGAGGAGATATGTAGCCATCAAGACTCTTAAAAGACTAGGTCCTTCAACTCCCGCAGGTTTGCGCTCGCGTGGGTCCATCAACTTTGCAACATGGAAGCAGGTATCAGTGTCTGATGCACTTCTGACAAATGAGATCTTGGTTATGAGGAAGATTGTTGAGAAGGTGTCGCCACATCCCAATGTGATTGACCTCTATGACGTGTATGAGGATCAAAATGGAGTGCACCTGGTGTTAGAGCTTTGTTCAGGCGGCGAGTTGTTTGATCGGATAGTGGCTAAAGACAGATACAACGAAATTGAAGCAGCTGCGGTTGTGAGGCAGATTGCAAAAGGGTTAGAGGCTCTTCACCAGGCTAATATTGTTCACAGGGACCTAAAGCCAGAAAACTGTCTGTTCTTAAGTAAAGAGGAAGATTCGACCCTCAAGATCATGGACTTTGGACTCAGTTCTGTGGAAGAGTTCACGGATCCTGTTGTCGGATTATTTGGCTCTATCGATTATGTCTCACCAGAAGCTCTTTCTCAAGGCAGAATCAGTTCCAAAAGTGACATGTGGTCCTTGGGAGTAATTTTGTATATTCTGCTCTCCGGGTAAGCACTTGATTTCTCGATACCTCCAATATTATGTTTTAGAAATAATATTTACTTGCGGTAGATGAGAGATTTTTTGTGTTTATATTTCTTACCTCTCTAACTTCACTTTTATGTACTGTATAGAGAATCCAACTTTCGTTTTCTGTCTGCGATCATCAGTTTCATTTTGTAATGTTTCAGATACCCCCCTTTCGTTGCTCAGTCAAATCGGCAGAAGCAACAAATGATAATGGCTGTATGTTGATTTGTTCACCTTCTTCCAATTTTCATCGTCATGCAGTTTGGGGGCTAAAGCACACAGTTTAATTTGGTATTGCAGGGTGATTTTAGTTTCTATGAGAGGACATGGAAAAACATTACTTCTTCAGCTAAACAATTAATTACTGACCTCCTGCATGTTGATCCTCAAAGGAGACCAAGTGCTCAAGCGGTATTAGTGACGTCGAAACCTACTTTCATTAATTGAGTTCCTATTGAGCATTCAGAAATCAGAATAGTTTTAATTTAATGCGAATATGCTACACTTTTGCGATAGGTTCTCAATCATCCATGGGTGATAGGAGATTCAGCAAAAGAAGAGGAAATGGACCCTGAGATTGTCTCAAGACTTCAGAGTTTTAATGCCCGTCGAAAACTTCGAGCTGCAGCGATAGCCAGTGTTTGGAGCACCACAGTTTTCTTGAGAACTAAGAAGCTCAAGTCTTTATTGGGTTCCCAAGACCTTAAGGAGGAAGCAATTGAGAACCTCCGAACTCAATTCACTAAATTGTGAGAGTTCAATTCAAACTTGTGATAAGCTTTCTTCTCGGCTGAGTGCTCAAAACTCAATTCGATTTTGTCTGAAACATCTTGGTATTTGTAGATGTGCAAAAGGTGACAATGCCTCTCTATCTGAATTTGAGGAAGTGCTCAAAGCAATGAACATGTCATCTCTAGTCCCATTGGCATCCCGCATCTTTGACCTATTTGACGACAATCGTGATGGAACGGTGGACATGAGAGAGATACTTTGTGGGTTTTCAAGCCTCAAGAATTCTAAAGGAGATGATGCTCTCCGTTTGTGCTTCCAAGTATATGTGCACTCAGTCTTCTTGTTTTACTAATTCTTTACTTTTATGTGAACTAAATTAAGGTACAAAATTCCAACAAAACTTATACTCCCAAATAACAGTTGGGGAGCAGGAATTGAAACTGATCACAGAAGAAGACACCTCTTAATTACCTCCATTTTGTACAATAGAATTACATTTTCGACCAAATTCCCTTGCCCTTTTCCTTTCTTTAACCAGCCCAGGACATCTGAACTCTGATAATTAATTAATGCTGTGATTCCTAGATCCTGTCCCCTTTTTTACTTAGACTAAGTCTTGGGTGTTACACTGTTCTTATCTAACTCTCGAGAATTATCTTATGCAGTGTTGACATGTAATGCAAAACTGATCCTCTTCACGACAAACCAGAGAACACATGTGGTTTGAAGTAAGCTGATTATCTTAATGTTTCTTCCCTTACAGATGTATGATACTGACCGATCAGGATGTATCACAAAGGAAGAAGTGGCATCATTGCTTAGAGTATTGTCGCTTTCCTTGTCTTGCAATTGAACTGAGCTTAAGCTTCTTTACATACAATATGAGACAGCTTTTCATTGAACAGGCTTTGCCGGAGGAATGCCTTCCAGCTGACATTACAGAACCTGGAAAATTGGATGAAATATTTGACCTGATGGATGCCAATAGCGATGGAAAGGTTACATTCGACGAGTTCAAAGCTGCAATGAAGAGGGACAGCTCCTTGCAGGATGCGGTGCTCTCCTCACTTCGTCAACAATAAGTCTCTGAGCTTCACTTCACCATTTATAAACCCCCCTATACTTCACCTGGAATTCTATGTTAGTGGGATTGGCCGGTGAGACCAAACTGATTTCTATTAAATTCCTGCTGAACTTTAAAAGCTTTTATACAAATTCAAAGAGTGGTGAGTTGAAACCTAAACCGATATTACCTTTGAAATCAGGAATCAACTAAAACTTAAGACAAGTCTCTACATCCCTGATTCCGCGTTCTGAATTATGAGTCGAGAAAAGTCAATGTCGAATATTCCATGTCTATATCGGCAGAATGTAGCTTCTGTTTAAACCTTTGGATAAGCTATAGTTACTATGCTTACTTTAAGAAACGGCCAATTTATATGCATTATTTCGTTGCTAAGCTAGAAATTTTTGGATTTGCTCATGTTCATGAGATGTTCCGCATGATAATCAGGAACCGTGTATGAACGATATTGGACCAGCCAATGTTTTAAAAATCGGACTAGTGATTGAACCGGAGAAGTAATTGATTCAAGGATCAATGGTTCAACCGGAATTCAATCGTGGTCGAACCGGTGACTAATAAGTATATAAATTTTTATTCTATATATTATATATATAAGATAATTTTAAACATACTATTTATTTATTTATTTGTAAACTTAACTTAAACCTTTAAACTTCAAAATATTCAATTTTTTTTAAAAAGTTCGCTAAATACAACACAAAATAAGATAACAAAACTCACTAGTCATATTTCATCAAAAAAATTAAAAAAAGATCACTAATCATAATATTCATTCAAGTTGAAATTATCAAAATCAAGACATTTTAAATGAACCGACCGGTTCTTTCTTTCACCGGTTTAACGGTTTTTATTGGTCCGACAATAAAATGAATGGGTCAATAACTCACAAAAAATATGAGCTAAACCAGACCGTTTCATACTTCGGTTCACCGGTTCTCCGATCCGGGCTATCGGTTCGGTCCGATTTTCAAAACACTGGACCAGCCCTGCCCAGCTACAGATGATGATGTATTTCTTTGGAAACTCTTATGCTGAGACCGATCAACATCATGCACATCCATCTTTTTGCTTCTCAAATTACTGTGGATAAGTCAGCAGAAAGTATTAAAACTTGAAAATCTTATAATTCAGTATGAATTCTCTCTTTTTCCATTATCAGAATTGAAAAATAAAGGACTATAAAATGCCCGAGGAAAAAATGCGTATTCTTTAATAATATTTATTATTACATATATCCATCGGTAGGATTTGTTACCTAATGTTGTATATATAATTGGAGTAATAGGTTGGTTGGTGTGTTAATATGAAAAGCAAAGATTCAGATATCGACATGAATTGCAGTTTTCTTATAGAGAAATGCTTGTCTGCAGCTAAAGAAGTTCACTAGTACTAGTGTGTGTGGGAGGATATGAGATGCGTGAGTGCAAGAAGAGAGCAATTTTAAACTTACAGTGTTTGACTTTGTGGCACTGCTGACTATGTCAAGCTGACCTTTCGCTTATTCCCACGAATCTCAATAAAAATCTAATCTTATGGTTAAAAGGATCAGATCCTGACCCTTTTAACCGATTCCTATTTTATGCCATGAAATCATCACCATTCACGTAACTATCAAGCCACCAAACTAACGGCTCAGATCAAAAGAAATGGAGTAAGAATTGGATAAAGGTGCAGAAGCCTTAAAAGCACGCAAACCCAAGAGCTGATAACAAGTAGTTACAACAAATGATTCAGGTAAGGAACACGAGTGAGAAATATTTGTTTTAGGCCAGATCACAACACGTACAAATAATAATTACTTAATCACAAGCAACTCGATCACAATAAAAAATTCATCCAAGCAATGTACATAACATACAAGTAAATAGAATACCAAATATACATTAAAAAATTTTAATATAGAGAAAACATTAGGAGTTAAATCGATAAATAAATTCATCAAATCAAATAATAACTTACAAGAGTTTGACTTCCAGACCCTATCTCAAAAAATTACCACAATATATTAAGAAATGATCCCAAACAAAGTTTAAAAAAAGAGTACAAATCGATATCCCAATCTAATTCTGAAATGTCAAATCCTAAGTTTTGTTGTTGTTGAAGAATACAAATATTAAGTAAGAAAGTCTTCTTTACTTTTTCGCTCTATGACTCTTTCCTTTTTCAACGTTCTTTTTATACTCTACAAGATATCCCACACGTATTCTCTTTTATATTTTTAAAATAGAATTTTTATACTAAACACGGTCACCCACATAGTTATGTATAGGAATTTTGTTCCTTAATCTTTGATAATCACAGGGATACATAATTACAGTGAAGTACACGATTAGTGGCACTATTGTATTTTCCACTTACACAATCATGTCTAACTCTATATGAGTGTGTCTGATCTAGAAACGTTGCCTTCCAACTTGCACATATGGTTGTGTATAAGAATTTTGTCCTTTAATTTTTGATAATCACAGAGATACACAATTACAATGAAGTATACGATTAGTGACACTATCGTATCCTCCACTTACACAGTCATGTCTTACACTATATGAGCGTGTCTGATCTAGAAATGTTGCCTTCCAATTTGCACATGGTTACAAAAACATACACAATCTTCACACACGATTGTGTCCACTAATTAAGGACGTGGATGTGTTCAACTAAACATAGATGTGTCTCCTAAGAATAACTTCAATTTGACAATTTTTGGTCTTAGCTTCATTTATTTATCGTTACTTGTAATTTATGAAAACATCTAAATGCACCAAAACTTATATTTATTCTAAAATATGGTTAGTCCCACAACAATCTCCCCCTCCAATCTATTTTAGGAGGAGCCATAATCACACTATTGTTTAATTGAAAGTCATTTCAATGAACTTATTATAAAACTCAAGCTTGCTTTCGGAAACCACCTTCATCAACATATTAACGCAATTGTTATCTATGTAAATATTCTTCAACTGCATTAGTTACTCCTTAACTATAGATTGCAACCAGTGACACTTGACATCAACATACTTGGTGCGAAAATGATACATAAAATTTGTGCTCAAATTCATGACACTTTGACTAGCACATTCAATTCTTAAAAGAATTGCTTTAATCAAAACATCGACTTTCCTACTTCCACAACTATAACATACTCCCCTTCAGTCATAGATAAAACTACACACTTCTATAGCTTGGATTATCAAGAAATGGACTCCCCTACAAATTTGAACAAATAACCTAAAATGAATTTCTTATTATCAAGATCTCCAACCATATCTACATCCATATATCCTTATAGAATTGGCTCACTACCACCAAAATACAAACTCCATCTGGAAGTGCCCTGTAAGTATTTAAAAATTCATTTCACTGCTTTCCAATTAACCTTTCCCCGATTAGACAAGTTCCCATTCACCAACCCAGTAGCTTATGCAATATTTGACCTCGTGCAAACCATAAAATTTATCAAAGAACCAACACCAGAAGAGTAAGGAATAGAATATATACTACCTTTTTCCTTTTCAGTGAAGGATAAGTGTCTTGCTTAACTAGAAATGAGCTTCTAATGGCCTATTAACTGGCTTAACATGCTCCATATTGAACCTTTCTAGCACTTGTTTATTATACTTTTTCTTATGACAACCACATCTTTCCAACTTCCCTGTCACACGTGATTTCTATGCCCAAGATCTATTTTATAGGACATAAATCTTTCATATTAATAGACTTGGACAAATCCTCATTCAACCTGCGAATCATACTACCATCTTATTCGCAATTAACATATCATTGATATATATACAGAAGGAGAAAATTGAAGTTACTTTTAGTAAATTTCCTAAAATACACACAAGGTTGGCTAAAGTTCGCTTTTAACCATTACCAATCATAAACAAACCAAACTTTCGATACCATTACCTTGGTATTATTTAAGCCCATAATGGTTCTTCTTCACCTTGTAGATAAGATTCTCTTCACGTTGAACTTTGAATGTTTCCAGCTGCTCTATGCATATCTTCTCATCTAGGTTGCCTTACAACAAAACGGGTTTCACATCAAGTTGTTCAAGTTCAAGATTCAAGCTAATAGTTAGACAACATTGTTGATAAAATCTCATTAAATTCTAAGTTTCTTCTAGCACCAAACTAGGTTGTTTCTTAAGAATTGAATTTAGGATTCCACTTTTTAATAGCCTTACACCAATATAATATATGGCTATTTAGAGTTGATGCAATTCAAATGGGGCTATTGTACTAAGGTAATTACTTGATGAGATAATTCCACTTGGGACTTTAAGTTAATAAAATCTAACAACAAAAATTTTAACACATAATTTAATAGTATAAATTTAAAAAGAAAATATTAAAAAACAAGGGTAAACTGAAATAATAGTTAAGTTTGGCACCCTTTGTTTTCTCATCACGTTGAACATGTTATAGATTGGATCATATATCTTTAATTCGTTATCTAACCGATATGTCTCATCATCTAAATATCATTGTGTTGTGAGATGATCTGGTAGAATTGACAAGACTTTCATAAGCTCCAATTTGAGCGTGATTCTTATGAAACATTAAACTTAACAGAAGTTCATTGATGCTTAATATAAGTTTATAAAAATTCATGTATAAAGCATATGAACAAAAGATTGAATGAAATCCTAAAAAATGAAGTCCTAAAAGCAGCCTACGACAATTTCAATAAAATTTTGGGTTTCAATGATAACTCCTTCTCTTCTAATTATATATTTAACTCTTCTATATAAGATAAAATCTTTGATGACTGTACAGGCTTCCTAAATTCTCTTTTTACCGCTGATAATATTGAAAATGTATTTTTTATTCTTAAATCTAATATATTGAATTTCAGTTCAGTGGTATAAGAAATAAAAAGAGTTGTATATGATTGTGGTAGTGTAGCAATTAGGAAAATTGCTTAGAATACTCTATGTAAGGATTCCTCTCGATCTTGAATAATATTTGTATAAGATTAGTCTTCACGTTGATAAAAACAAGACAAATGTTAGTATTTCTTTTCACCCGTTGCATGGTAGAAACGAAGTCCAATAAAAATATCCTCTTATCCATTAAAAAAAGATAATAAATTCCTAAGTAGATCTTTAAAACTGGATGTAAGTCGATAATTATTTGGCTAAGCCACTATAAATAAATCATATATCTCTTTAACTATTTCTTTTACTAATATTTTCTTTATTATAACATTATTTTATATTAATTTATCATGATGCTTCATCAAAATAAATAATTCTTTTATTAAATTTTGAATAGAACAAAAAGTAAAGACATACAATTTGCTCCCTTTCCCTTTCATATGCCACATAAGGACCAATAAAATATCAAATGCAATTATTAGTGCCTAACACGTAGTCATTAGTGCATTATGTGTTAAGATGTGCAAATTAAGAGAGTTAAATGCAATTAATAGTTAGAAACATGTTAACTTCAGGAACTTTTCAATTATTTAATGTTAAAAATTATATTAATAAAGTGAGAGGTATTTTTAACTTTTCACAACCCTTCATATTATTTTTTAAGATATACTAAATCATATTTAGATGGTTAGTGACCTTTTTACAATCTAGCGTTTGATCACTAAACTCTAAACTTTAATTGTCCTCGAACAAAGAGGCTGACACTGCTTAGTTGATTGTTTACTTAGAATTTATATTTTACTGTAACACATACCAGATAACGGATTTTATTAAGACAATTTCCTTTTTGAAACATTTAGGTGAAGAATCATTTTGCTGTTGCATACTATTGATATCATAGTTGCAATTTTAGCGACAAGCCTCTATTTTAAACTTTGAAACATTGAACTATCACCAGATCCAAAAATGCTGAACATTCGTCTCAAAAAACAGAAATATAAATCATTTGAAATTGAAAACTCAGTCGCTGTATATGTCCTCAGTTGTGCCTGAACGGGAGTTTCCCACTTACTGTTAGGAGGAATCCATAAATAGTGTTAAAAGTACAAATTCTATTCAAGAACGGCTCAATTCAAGCTTTGAAAGTGTCAAATAGTACCAAAACTAGCTGCTAATAAGGGCCAAATCATATTATCTGAAAATTCACATGATGACTTCACAAGCTTTTCAAGATGTACATCTGAATCCAGATCAGCCTTCTCGAAGAAAATTTTGAACATCCTACCTATTGTTTGATACAGATCATTGCTAAACCTATAGGAAACTGATCAGAAAGAATATCTAGACTCCTTGGACATAGATTTGGAGAGTTAAACATGAAAGCATAACTATAAATGAAAATCTAACTATAAGGTAAGATGCACAAATTAAGAGTCAATCGACACTACTCGTCTCTCCCCTTTAAGGTGGTAATCACCTTTTCTCTTCAAATTTTCCCAGGTTCACACTCTTGAAAAACTTCCCAACTTTTATGAAAAAGAGAGAATGCAACCACTTAAAATGACTCGATCAAGAAACCAAGTTGTACAAGTTCATTTACACTCTCATAGTTGCTCACAGATGCATGCCATTGATCTCATCATGGAGCCTAGTGTATCTCTGGAAGCCCGAAATTTCACCTCTGTTTCCCCCGTTGTTGTCTTGGCATCTTGAAGCTAAGACGGATGCGAAAATTTATACAAGTCAGAAACATTCTGCCTTCTACATGCGTAGAGCAAAATATATCTCAAGAAATTACAGTCGTTGACACGAACAAGTTTCAAAAATCAGAAACATTTACTTCTTACTTGAAATTCCACAACCAAAATGGATGTGTCATATTGAGACAAACGATAGTGAGGTAATTCAAAAGCTCGTGCTATATTTACTCAATAAACCCAAGATAACCAGATGTAGCCAAAACTATTCCTTATAAAGATATTATTACAATATATGCAAAAAATGAATGGATGATTTCCTAAAACCTTCAAAAAATATCCGAAGGAAGATCATAACTTTATTCATTCGATCAGAGATCTCCACCAGAACATAGGGAGCCTTTTCTCCTAATAAATATTAACAAATTATAACAGCACATTATTCCAAATTGATGTCATCTGTTAATATTGACTTATCATTTGCTAAGAAAAGAAATTGTCCATCAGAACGTGTGCCTCACATATCCTTTACATTTCTTATTGTGTAGCCTATGGCCCACTAAGCCTTAAATAGAGATGGAAGAAAAGACGGAAAGATGGAATATTATTTTCTCACACGAAAATGTGCTGCAGTTTCTGATACTGAATAGGATTAACATTTTAACATCAAGAAAACTGTGATGAGAAATGAAACCCTGTACTTAACCCGAATTGTTCTGTAACCTCCGAGAGAGTATCTTAAGAATATCCTCCCTAATTACATTTTAAAGGTCACCTAAAGTTTTTAAACAAAATGAAATCCAAAACACCAGTTTATATCAGGTTGTAGGTCAAGAACACTAAATCCTACAATGGGAAGTTATTAAAAAAATCACATAAGCATAGGCAAGAAAGAAGAGGTTACAATGTTTAAACTGGAATACCTTCAGATTTATGACAGCAGCTCGATTGGCTGGTGTTGAAAGCTGCTGGCTAATATAGGCCATGGATCTCAACATTGGCTCCAGTGTGACCCTTGTTAATCTAAAATGCACCTCGGGCTCCCCTGATGGAACTTTTCCATAATCTTGCAGCTGAAAGAGAAAAAGATGTTAACAGACTAGTGCAGACAATGATCTATATTGTTCTCAATCACCTGATGTTTTCCACTTTTGATTTGTAGACGTATCAATATTTTGGCAATGGACAACATTTAGAAGTCAACAATATTTGATACTCAAGGCCTTGGTTATCAAAAGGAAGCCTTTCAAAATGAAGTGATATTTTTACAATGAGTATCATTTAAGTATATCTTCTTACTGGTAAATCATTAACCAAAATTTCAAACTAAATTATAGAATTATCCAATATAATGTCCCACAGTGTATCATGCACCAATTAAAGGTACTCTCAGGTAAATTCTAGCTAGATGTTTTTTCAGAAATTGCACAACATTTCAACTATTAACACCCAATGAAGGATCACATAGTTTATAGCAGTTTGCATCACCCCATGAACTATTAAAACAAATATGCATTAGTAATATGTTACAAGATACAACTGGTATCTGCTCATGGAAAGGCAAGGTGACATACCTTCAACTTGACTACAGCTACCTTTCCAGATGGTGTATTCGGCTTATTTTCTATCCTCCAAGTCATGGACTTAAAACAAGTAAGAACCACCTAAATAATTTTAACAAAGGAACCATTAAAAGATCCTTCCATGTAAAAAGAACAAAACACATGCTGAATGTCAAAATCACATTGTTACTTCATACCGATTTATCAGAAAGGCCACCATCACATTTGATAGACACAAGGGGCACATTGGGTTGATTCAGATCAGCAACAGAAACTCCCATATCATTGAGATTGAATTGTTGAAGCATTGGATCTTGCCAGGGCCACAGAGATGGGACAATATCAGAAACCGATAAAGGTGTTCTCTTGTTATTGGCTTCCTGGCTATTTCCACTTGCATTGTGCAGAGGCTGTGTGATCTTAGCAATGTTTTTCTTTATAGACGCAACCTTTTTTTCACCTTCTCTTAAAGCATTGATTGCCACATTGTAAGTCTCAGCAGTAACTGCTCCTTCCTCTGCAAATTTGATAGCTTCCATACACAATTTGTTAAAGCGTGTGGTCAGACTTTCAATTGCCTGTGAATCTGTATTCTGTTCCTCCACTCCAACTGAAGATTTGGCATTCCTTGTCCATCTTTTCAATATGTACTGTGATGGAAGGGTAAGAACATTTGTTACTGTAAAGACAGTTAATATATGTCTGCAGAGAACACCACAATACTCAAACATCTGACAGCTGCAACTACATTTCATCTCTGAGATATTCAATGTCACTATATATGCCTTGTCATCATGTTCATATTTGGCAACCCTGTACTTACTGATCACTCCATCACCCTCGATGTTATTAGCAGTATAAACAAAAGTTTCAACTAGTTCTTCCTGAAATTTGGAGAACACCTTTTTTGTATAGAAATTTGCAGCCTGTCGTTCCATTGGTGATGGAGTTCTGAGCACTGGTGTCGTGCAGATTGTATCATAATCTGCTTCAATTTCCTTTTCTAAAGAATGCTCTAGAGCTCTTTCATATTGCTTGAAGAATAGAGATATAGTTGTCTGTTGATTCACATACCCATCGAAGAACGAGCTTACACCTAGATTTGATGGAAGTGCAGCAAAGAAAGTGCCACGAAAGTAAACTGGTGCCCACTGTTTCCGAGCGTTATACACAGCCTGAAGCCACTCATTGTTTTGAAGATCATATTTATCAAGAAGGGTGCACCATGTTGATTCAAAATCCTCAATTGTCTCGCAAAAGTTGATACAGCTATAGAGCTCTCCATAGAAACAAGGATGAGCAAGGTATATATGAGCTAACCTTTCTTGACCTTCTCTCAAAATGTGCCACTTGCATATGCAATGGTGAGTTTCTGGAAACACCTGAGAAACTGCCATTTGGATGGCTCTGTCTTGGTCTGTAGTGAAAGAAACAGGGGCTCGTTCATTCATTGCAGATAACCAGGTCCTGAATAGCCAAATGAAGGAAGATTCAGACTCGTCTAGAAGTAATGCACAACCAAACAATATCGTATGACCATGGTGGTTTACCCCTGTGAAAGGAGCAAATGGAACCTGATATTGATTTGGTCTGTACATTGTGTCAAAGATTACTGCATCACCAAAGTGACTGTAGGCTGCCCTTGATCTGGCATCAGCCCAGAAGACATTAGTCATGCAATTCTCATCATCAAGTTGTATTGCATAATAAAAGCCAGGATTCTCTGCTTGCATTTTCTTGAAATAATTTAGGAGATTATGAGCATCCTTCCCTAGGGTCCTTTTTCTTTTTGGAGGCTTTACATAATTTGCTGGTGTAGATGTAATTTTTCTATCTTGGCAATTGGGTTCTACAGGGAAGGAATTCCTAATATCATTTTCATAAGATAAACGATTTCCATCCATGGAAACATAGATGTCACCAGTCGTATATAGCATTTCAGCCACATTTTTTGTAGCACCAGCAAAATGCCTCCGAGGTCGAAGATAATGAACCTTGCTAGGTGCTACTAGAGAATGGTTATGGTCCTCTACAAATTTAGTTACAACCCAATATTCCGACTCCTTTCTCTCTATCCTAAGCATTGCATTGCAACTCTCTATATTCTTTCTTTTCAACACCTCTCTAGAACATGTAAATTCCCATGTAACAATTGGTCCATCAGGCATGGAACGTGTAAACTGACCAACCTGAGTGGTGAAATTCATATGCCTGGCATACGAATCGTAGAATGTTTTTGCAGCCTCTTCTGATTCAAACTCCATACCAACATGAGGTAAATATATTCCATCATGTCCCTCATTTCTCACCACTCTGTCTGTAGACTTATCAATTAAATTATGTTTATCTGACCCATTACAGTCACTTTCCCCTGCCATAGGGGCATCTCCTTTTTTAACCTCCACATCTATATCCTTAACATCCATAGATGTAGAATTTTAGTCCGTTTCCTAATCACTACGCAGGCTGTAACAAAACCTTCATACTTATCTCAATTCAGCGGAAGCAGAGACGGGCTGCATTAGGAATACATCTGCACAGTTAATAATCAAAATGGCAATCGATTCCCAGATGGAAACATGGAAAGGCCAGCACTGTTGTTTTAAACCCAGCAAGAAATTTTCCATTGAATAAAATGCTAAATACAATGAAAACAGGATAAAGCAAAGTATAAATATGAAACCAAACAATTTCAGCTCAAATCTCTGTTTATTAAGACGAAACAAACGTCATTCAGTAAGTCGTCGAGAACATGGTGTAACCCTTGTCATTTAACTACCTAGTCTTTTCACAGTTGCAAAATCCAGAGTGTCAACTTCTTTGGAAAACCACCCGTCGAATTAGACAGACATATATGCCTGCAGAAAGCGTCAGTTCGCCAAAAATAATTCCTCCCAAAGCAAGGTCATAATTGAATTATTCACAAGTTGTTGTTGTGCAAACAATAAATAATGCTAATTGCTTTGCGAAAAGAAAAAGGAAGAACTTACCTTAAACTTGGGAAGAACTCCGATCGAGGAACCAGAAACCCCATTTCCTTCTCCACACGCACGCTCACTCTGCCTCTGGTGGCATTTTCTTTTGGCTTCGATTAGTTTTATGTTATTAATTTGGTTCGTTTGAGTCTGTTTTGTTTGTTTGCTTCAGTTAGCTTTCACTTTCTTTCAGTATCGGCTTACCTAAAATTATAAAGAAAGCCGAAACTATCAATCTCTCAAGCAGTTGGGTTCGCTATTCCTTTGTTTTCTACCTTATCTCAAAGTTTCTGTCATTTCTCCGTTTCACTTTCACAATCCTATGTTTCTTTTCTTTTCTTCACAGAAAAACCATCAATTGAATTTCAATTTCAGTTATTATATTGGCTTAAATAAGAATTTAGAAAAAAAAAACTAAATTCTATTGTCTGATGATTGTCTTTCTTGTATTCATTTTCTTAGAATTTCATATCTTCTCTTCAACTTACTCCTTATTTGCCTCTTCTATCAATCTCTCCTCTCATCATTGCCAACGATGCCGCTTATCGCTTTTATCTTCTCCACTTCCATAGTCTTCTTCGTCGCTGTTTAGACTTCATCTGCTGCTCATTGTCGCTTCATCTTTTATCCATTGTCGCTCGACTTGTCCGTTGCTATTTGGGACTCATCAAAACATCAACTACTCATCTTCTCCCCGCTCACCGCCATTAACTGCTCCTCTTCTCCCCGCTCATTACTAATCTTTAGGCTGCTATAATTTATTCTAAGTATTAAAACTGAAAGAGGATTTTATTTTATCAATTGATTGCTCCTAGGTATTTTTATGAATCAAATGATGTATTTATTAATCAGATATACCATGCGCGCAATTTCCAGTTTTCAGGCTTCTTAATTACTTTCAAAGAGGTTGATATATAAAGCATACATGCCTAATTATACGTTGAACTCATGATTTGGGCTACTAACTAAAGAAAAATAATTTGTTAGACAATTTGATACAGATTTACTAATATTATTCACTATAAATAAATATACAGATGAACACAAGCCTGAGAAGTAAACAAAACCAAGCCAACCAGGAACAATTAACCAATGTGGAAATAGACATAATAAAGCCATGCATCAGCTATGAATGCTACAACCACAAGTCACAAAGAACAACATGAAACTCAAAAGTTTCAAACCAAGCTTCAGAAATAAACAATTGTGTCCAGGATGAAAAACGCATACAAATACATGAGGTTATAAACTTCAAGAAAACAAATGGATATGTTTTGGAAAGTTGGCTTGAGAATGCAAATGCTTATTGGCTTGTTCAATTTATATTATTATCATTTTTACAGATAGCGTTGAAAGAAAGATAAAAACTATACTGCATAATATAGTGAGGCACTATTTTGTAATTTTATAAAATTTAGGAACTATTTTATAATTTTAAAAAAATTATCTGAAACAAAATTCGTTATTAACCAATTCCGATACCTTATCATACCAAGTTTAATACGATATTCACTACGTTGTTTCTTTATTTCTTTTTCCTTTTTAAAACCAACGATTTAGGCTTTTTTATTTGTTAACAAAGGATTCTTATTTGTTATTTCCTGTATTATACTTTGACATTTTTATCAAGATTCACATAATTACTATTTGAAGAACTTTAATAAATATAATTTACTTAATTTTACGTGTGATTTTTTCTTAGTATCTATGATAAGCATATTATTTATATATTGCAAACTTGTTTCTAATATGATCCATTATGGAAAATTATAAGTTTTGATGATTTTTATTAATAGCTCAAATTATAAAAACAAAATTTTCACACACACACACACACACAAATAGATTATTGGTCCTTAGACAGCACATAAAGTTAGGGTGGTGAATTGCTTGTATATGAACTTTTGGTCCATTTAAAAATTAATGAATGAATTTTCTAATTATTTGAACATGTTATTTCAATATGCATATACAATTTGATTCAAGCAACCATAAACACACAAAATTTAAACGAAAAACTACAATAATAATAATAGAGTAGGAAAAGAGATAAAATCAATTTATAGTGGTTCGATCAAGCATCTTTTAGCTTATGACAACTCTTTGAGTTTCAGATTCAATTTTATTATTTCTCTTCTTTCAAAGATTGAAAAAGAAAATCTTCCACAAAAAATCTTCTTTAATATGAACGAAGAGGAACCCTTACGATCATCTTGTTTTACCTTGAATGAAGATGCATCCTGAATTGTTCAAGGTGTCCTTCCCAGTTGATATATTAGCAAAACCATATATACCTTAACACCTTTCTCTTCTTTTATATTAATGAATTAGGGATGTAATGCTAACGTACACTTTGTAGCCTTTCAAGACTCTTAACAACTCTCTATTATGTCAAAAGTTATTTTCACAACTCAATTATGTGATATATTTATACCTAAAACCACTTTAATGCTTGTTAAACATATAAAGTTAATATTGTAATGACTAGTTTCTTAAGATAATCAGTTGGCCAACCATATTTAACTAGCCTATATTTCTTTGTTTTGGGATTTAAGTAATATATTCCCTAGCCTAATAGTTAGCCAACCATTCTTAACTAGCCTATGTTTCTTCTGCTTGAGATTTAACTAATATATTCCCTAGCCTAATAGATTGCATTCTATAACTTTTTTTTGTTTCTAGAGCTAGCCAAAGCAAACCCTTAGGCTAAAGGAACCCTTATAGAAACTAAATTCTGCAAACATTTAAGTCACTAATTTTCAATACTTCAAGTTTTTTAAAAAGCATCAAAACACCCATTTTGATAAAAACTTGAAATTATTTTAAAAGTTTCTAAAAGTTTGTTTGAAGATCAAGAGGTTTTCTTTAAATTTCAAAACGAATTCTCTTGATCATAAAAGGATTTAATTTATACATCATTAAATATGAATAATCAAGTTTCAATGTCACCGCCTTTTTCTCCCTTTTGTTAATATTAAAATATAACACATCTCTCCCCCTTTTAAAACTTTATTGAATAAGAAAAGTTCTTATAAAATCATTCTTAAAATCAAAGAGCAATTATTACGTTACTCGTATACCAATTTCAAAAATCAATTTATTTTCTCCTTTTATATACATGCAATAATTCTTTCTCCTCTGAACATATATGCCAAATCTATATACTCTAATATTATCAATATAAAAACAAAGGGGTAACTCCTTTAACATACCACAAATGGATAACTCCTTTTTCTTCACTTTTTTAACAATTGGCCTTTTTTTTTTACAACAATTTCATTGCTTTGGCTCATATGAAGGCTCTTGGTGATTTTCTTACATATTTTTTTTAGGGATGCCATGATTGTTCCATATTTGATAGCAATATAGATGTTGTCAATTAGTGGTATTCATTTGATATTGACCTACAAGGTATATAAATTAATATGATCTTGGGCCCTTGAGGATTATTTCTTAAACTTTTTTTAACCTATATTCTTTTAGGTCTACTTAATAACATTGTTTCAAAAAAATTTCTATTTATATGTTAATAATTACCCCAAAAACAATGTCTGACATAAAATATTAAAAAAAAGTAATTTTAGGTCTTCTTTCTTTAGACATATTAGTGAATGGAAGTTCTCTTCTAGAAATGTGGGTGAGGGAAGGGGGAAAGAAGCTCTTCTTGTACAATGAAAAGACCTAAGAATATATCAAGCTCTTTCATAAAAATATGAACTATGGTTATAATGAATTTGTTTAATAATATTATGATGTTAAAGAAGCATATATGAATATGAAGGATGTTTTCTTGTATGAAAATTATGCCTATTTTTCCTTGTAAACTATGTCTTCTCGGTATAGGTTATGAATCATATATAAATACATAAAATTTGCTGTTAGCTTGGGACTTAGAAGATGATACACGAGCATCGAAGTTTTCATTTCTAAAATTGAATGTTACATGCTCATGTGATGATTTAGGAAATAATTCATTATTATGTGCATATTTTTCGTTCACAATAATTATCTTGAGCATTGGGAAATTCATTTTCATAAGTATGTCCACTCCTATGCCTATCATATGAGTTCCTTGGGTCTCTAAGCATACTGTTCAATTTTCATTCCTTAAGGTGAACATAGAAAATGATTATTTGACAACGTTGACCTCCTTCTTTAATACATCATTCTTATGTAACAAATTATCCTCTTTTCCATTACCAACATCACAATTTTAGAATATAATGTATCATGAATTTCAAATTTTGATTTCTTATTCTCGACCATGCATACATCTAAGAGTTTCTTCCTTTTAGTTATCATAACATTTAACCATTCAACAAGCTCATCATGTGAAACTTGAATATCTCATCACAATCATTATCATCAATAGATTTTGACATAGAGCATACTCTGATATTTTTTTACTGGAAAACATATGCTTGCCACCTTAATTTCCAACTTTCACTTTTTAAGGCCTTTGGTGCCTTATTTATCTCGTGGTCCTACATTTTTCCTACTTATGTCTTTCTTTTATATTACATTTTTTGATTCATTAGCCATCATTTGTAAATTCAAGCATGTGTCAAATATTATAAACATTTGCATACATCAACATTCTATTTAACACATTTTTTAATGAAATGAACCAAGAAGAACGTACTATTATTTAAAGCTTTCAATGTCCCATTATTAGTATTCTACTCGCTTTTCTATAGAATCGACGATAGTTTAAAAATCTTTGACTATAAGAATAAACTTCATCATATTTATCCAATATAAGCAATGTTTTGTATTTTGTATTGTATCATTTAATATATGATATATCCCTTAGAAAATGATATAAAATAAGTTATATTATACCTAATCATATTATATCAAGATGTATTGCAAAAATATTTAACTTGTACTAACTAGTACATGTATGCCTAAAAATATTGTAACAATTGTAAATTTAGAAAAGTTAAAGCATTAAACTAAAATAAGATTTTTATGTTTAAATCATGTCAGAAAAAAATATTTATAGATAATAGTTATTATGATTAGAAAATAAAATATTTGATATTAATTTCAATAAATTGAGAAATTAAGCTAAATTTCAAATGTTTTTAATTTAAACCATAATTGGGGACTAAACTTAATTTATGTAAAAGATTAAAGGACTATTTTATAATTTAAAATTTTATTCAAAATGGTATTTGGTATTTATGAGTACTGATATTATACCATACTATTATCAAAATCGTCGTGAGCTCTGATATGGTATTCATGTCTTTGAGTTCAATTAATGATTTTCATTAAAAAAATGAAGCGATACTAATGTCTTGGTCCGTGTGGATAAAAAGTGATGAAAGTTGTATTATAATGATCTTTATTCAAATTTCACTAGAAATCTATATGCAATGAATAAGACCTCTTATAACATTAATTGATGGCCTCTTAATAACACAAAAGAGGAAGGTAAGATATGTGTGTCAATTTTTTCATATTTAATAAGTAATGAATTAATTGCCCAATAATATGTACAAGTTATTTCAATATGTATGTACAATTTAATTTAAGCAACTATAAGCATATATAATTTTAATGGAAATTAAGATATTAATAAAGATAGTAAGGAAAGAGAGATAATTGATTTATAGTGATCCATTAAAATAGTCCTTACCTTACGTCAATTCTCTAAACTCTGGTTAAAAATTCCACTATCTCTCTTCCTTTAATAAGTGAAAAGAAACCCTTAGCTATGAAAATATTTACCTAAATATATAAAAAGCTATCATAATTAAGTAGATAGATACCTATAAGAGTAGAGAAGTAAGCAAGCATTATCAAAATAGAGGAAGGTAGAGAAAAACCAATTTTTGTAGTGGTATGATATTTTCTATAACTATGTCCACTTCCCAAGCTATGTTTGATAGTTTAATTCACTATCAACCTTCTTCAATAAGTGGAGATTAAACTAATACCTGCTAGTCTTCTTATAATAGCTAACCTAGAACATTCAAGTACATTACTAAAAAAATTACTTCATAAATCTAAACAAACATTCTTCAATAAGAGTATTAAGCCTATCGATCACTCATTGTGTAAAAGTAATAATTTCAAGCTAGATTTTATTTTAATATTGTATTTCTACACATTCCCTTTTTTTTAATTCTTTTATGGTTCATAACATATATTTTATATTTGTAAAAGCTCAATTAACTATTGAGTGGATTTAACACATCCTAAACATGTCAAAATAGTCATTAGAGCTAAAAACTAGTAGACTTATTCATTTTAGTCATATCCTAAGCCAATTAAATGACTTAACTGATTGATTGATTTGAGCTTCCTCTAATTTTTCAATTTCATTTTAAATGTTTCTTAAATGAAATTTCTTTATGTTTATCTAACTATCTTCTATTTGGCTCAGTGTTTAGGATACCGTTCTATACTTTATGTACCGACTGAAAAACGAAACGGTATTGTCATCATCGATACCGGCCTCAAATATCGGTCGGTACCGATATTTTTTTCGATACTGGCCGGTATCGACAGAACTGAGACATACTAGACGATACCGTAAAATTTAAAAAATTGAAGGACCAAATTGCAATTTTTTCAAAAATAACCCTAGAAATCTCCACCCCCTGACTCTTCACTCTTCTTCTTTGTTGCCCTCTCATTATCGCCATTGTCGCTGTCTCTACCCCTCCCCGGTGTCTGCCTCTCCTCCTTCGCTCATCCTTTTTGGATTCTCCCTTGGCATCGGTTGAAGACGCTTCCTCCACGAGGACCTGAAGACGCCATCGCCTACATCGCTCGAAGCCACCACTCCGCTACACCGTACCGAAGGTTACAGCTGGAGCTCATCTTCACAGGAAGCCACTGGAGACACATCTGAAGTCAGACCCATGATAAAACCCGAAGACCCGCCGAATTGTGATTTTTTTTTTCTGATTTCGAAATTTTCATGCTTAATTGGAATTTTTGTTGTGTTAGATTGAAATGTTGGAATTAGGATTATGGTTTTGGTTGGATGATGTATGGTGTTGGACAGTGTTTTTATGATGAATGTTTTGTTGAGCGATTTGGATATTGAATTGGTTGGGTTGTGTTTGTGTATCTGATTCTGAAATGATTTGGTTGGAGTTGGAATGTGATCTGAATACTGAATTGAAATGGTTGTGTTTGTGTATCTGAATTCTGAAATGAATTTGTTATTTGTGTTGGTTATTGGTCATGGTTGTTCACAGTTTGGTTTGGTCAAAAGGAAGTTGCAAATTATCATAGAAATGAATCTTTAAGCGATTTAAGGACATAAATTATAACATAATGAAACATGTTTACGGTGGAACTTGGAAGTTGACCAGAAAAAATTGCAATTTAAGGCACAAAATTAGAATATAATGAAATTGAAAACCCTTTTTAAATCAATAGATTTAGAATTTGAACTTGCATTGTTTCGATTGGCAATGCAAAAGGGTTGTTGTTAAGAGTTAATACCCTTGGAATCAAATTGAAAAATTTGTAACTCTTAATTTGAAAATTATGATATCATAAATAACATATATATAATTTTTGTATTTTCACATGATTTTTATCAAATTAATTATTGATTTTATAATAAAATGAAATTGAAGAAGGTTTTAAAATAAACTGAAGAAGGCTTTCTGATTGTTGGAATTGAAAATTATTAGAAATGGAAATGGAATTATGAATGTTTTCTGATTGTTGGAAATAAAAATTGATGAAAATGGAAATTATTGATGTATGTTTTGTGATTGTTAGAATCAGAACTTGTTGGAAATTGATGAAAATGGAAATTGTTGATGTATGTTTTGTGATTGTTAGAAATTGGAAATTGTTGGAGATCGATAAAAATGGAAATTGTTGATTTTTGTTTTGTGATTGTTGGAATTGGAACTTATTAGAAATGGAAATTGTTGATGTATGTTTTGTGTTATTATATATGTTGAATGTTTTGAATTGTTACCTTTTGACTTATAGTGAATTGTGTTCCATGAAATTGAATTGTATGTAATGTAATCATACAGAATGAGTTATATTATATAAGATGGATATGCATATTGTGTACTGAAATTATGTGTTATTTATTTTTTTGTGTATAGATAAATGGAAGAAAGTTCAAGTACTCCCGATCAACCCACTTCAGGAAGATTTAATAATCCAGCTTGGGCTCATGCTAGTATGTTTACCAGTATGAAGAACCATATCATTTGCTTGTTTTGTAACAAGCATTTGAAAGGTGAAGGAATTACCCGATTAAAAAAACATTTAGCTGGGGTTAAAGGAGATGTGGAAGCGTGTAAAAAAGTAAGTCATGATGTGAAGTAGTAGATCTTGATGAACATCAATTTGAGAGAGATAGACAGGAAAGATTAAATTTTGAAATTGGTAGTGGAAGTTCATTTTCTAGTTTCCGTGGTGCTTATGAAAATGTTGAAGGTAGAAGTGGCAGTGGTAGTGGTACTGGTAGTGTTCCATCTTAGGCTCATGAATAATCTAATGTGAGGAAGAGAAGAAGGCAGGTGACTAGTTTCTTTGCACTATGAATAACTCCTGGAGCCCAACTTCAATTCGTAGTGCAATGTAATCAAAAAATGCGGCTCACAATGTTGATCTGGCAATGGCTAGATGGTGGTATGATATAGGTTGGTCATTCAATGCTTCTCAGTCTTATTATTATTAACCTATGATGGATGTAATAGCCTCTTATGGTCCCTGATACAAAGGTCCATCGATTGATGACATAAGAGATAAAATTTTGAGTTGTGTTGTCTTTGAAATTAGAAATTATTTGACTGAAAGAAGAGTGAATTGGGGTACTTATGGATATTCAATTATGTGTGATGGTTGGACAGATACGAGACAAGAGCGTATTATAAATTTTTTGGTTTATTCTTCAAATGACTCTATGTTTTTGAAATCTATTGATACATTTGGCCTTATTAGAAATACTGAGACTTTGTTTGGGATATTTGATGAAATTGTGAATGAAGTAGGGCCAGATAACATTGTTCAGTTTATTACTGACAATGATTCCTCTTATAAAACGGTAGGAAAAAGATTGTAGAATATGTATAATTCATTTTTTTGGACTTCTTGTGTTGCACATTGCATTGACCTAATGCAGAAGAATATAGGGGATCCGAGGTGTTTTCCTATTATTGATGAGACTATGTAGAAGGCTAAAAAGGTGACAAATTTCATTTATAATCGTGCATAGGTTTTGAATTTGTTGAGAAAAGAATTTACCAATAGTAGGACTTTGTGTCGTCCTACTGTGATAAGATTTGCAATAAATTTCTTATCACTTTAGTCTTTTATTTCGATGAAGAATGAGTTAAAGAAAATGTTTACAAGTGATAAGTAGGTTGTATCTCAGCATGCTAGGTCTAATGCTGGAGTGGAGGTTTGTAACATTATAAGTGAAGATAGAGAATTTTGGCCTCAATGTCAATTTGTTATTTGAGTTTATGAGCCTTTGGTGAGGGTGTTTCGCTTGGCTGATAGTGAAGAAAAACTAACAATGGGTTATATTTTTGATGCCATGAAGAGAGCGATAGAAGTAATCAAGGCCAATCTGAAAAATAGATTTTCTTTATACACACCATATCTCTCAATCATTAATGAGAAAAGGGAAAGACAACTTTCTTCTCCATTGTTTGCAACTGGGGCATTTCTGAATCTTAGTGTGTAATTTAGATTGGATCTTACAAAGCAAGCTGAAGTTAATAAATGAATGCTTTTAATAATTACAACAATTGTTAAACTTGATGCGATGCAAAATCTTTTAAGCTCACAAATGGAGCTTTACAAGTTGCCTTATGGGGATTTCGGAATGCCAATTGCTATTCGACAAAGAGGAAAACTTTCTCCAGGTATTAGTTATTTCCTTTTTCTTATTTATTGAAATTAATTATCACTTTAGTTTGTTTATAACAATGCTTTTGTTATCTTATAACTTGCAGTTTCTTGGTGGGATTAATTCAGAAATGGTGTTCTAGAATTGAAAAGGTTTGTGATTCGGATTTTAAGTCAATGTGTGAGTGCAATAGGGTGTGAACGAAACTGGAGCATATTTGAATTTATCCACTCAAAGAAAGGGAATAGATTGGAGCATACGAGGTTGAATGACTTGGTTTTTGTTCATTACAATTTAGGCTTTGGGAAAGGTATGGTATTTTCATTATTATCATTATTAATTTCAATATAATTTCTTATAATTTTCTAATAATTAAATTTAATTATTTACTAGGAGTTTTAATAGCACAAGTAGTTCAACTAATCCAATTGCCATTGATAATATTGATCTTTTGGCGGATTGAGTTTCTGAAGAACTTAATTTGGTTGATCTGAATGATTTGGATTTGAAAGATAATCTTGGATAGGAAAGCATTGACATGTCATTTGGTGCATTAAATTTGAATAATAATGATGGCGAAACTCCTCTCAATTATGAGAATTTTGTACCAAATGATCACTGGGGTCAGTGCAATTCCAGCGGGTATCCTCCCATGGACGATTGAATTCCAGGTTTTTGTTTTTTTTTCCTTTTTTTTTAGTTTTACTTATATATGATGTTTATGTTAAATTCTATATATGTAACGTAACTGTAATATTTTTGTTTCAGGTTTAACTTCTACTTGATTATTTTTTCGTCATCAACTCTTTTTGTAAATTGTTTAAAGATATTTATTGTTCTTGTTATTGGATGTTTTTGAATCTTTTGATGTAATATTATTTATTAAAATGATGAAATTTTATTATTGTAATATTTTAAATACTTTGTATTATTCTTAATTTTATATTTGTATGATGATGATTGTCTTTGTTTATAGTAATTGTGGTTATTATTTATATGCGAAATATTTAAAAATTATTGTTATTTCATATTAATTGTCATTATTATTTATTATTATGATTTTTGAAAATATTGTTGATTTAAACAGTAAACTAGTAAAGTATACAATACAACTGTACAATATACCAATGGATTATTTTGTAAATTTTAAAAATTTCAGGGACTATTTCATAAATTTAAAAAATTACCTAAAACGATATTTAGAACTGACCAGTATTGATACAGTACTGTATCAGAACTCAATCCGGTACTTAACCCGGTACGGTATTCATAACTTTGAGAAAAACTCATGAAAACCAATAAAAAATTATAGAAAAAATTGCTAAACTCAAGGATGAGAGCAATAGAATTAAAGAGAGCAGGAGAGAGAGGCAGAAAGGCAGAAAACTAGTCTGGTTCATGGTTTAAAGGTTATTTAACCAGTCGATTTATTATTTAACCTACCAATTTTCACTCTCAATGGTTAAAAATAAAAATCGAACTAAAAACTAGTCGATTCATAATTAATCCAGTTGATCTGGTAAGTCCAATCTAGTTTTTATATCATTGCTAAGGAGATTAAATGTTGCTAAAAGTTTGTTTGTCTTTTGTCTTTTGTCTTTTCCTCATGCTCTAAATTTATTTCATTAACTTTCCATAATTTAAGAGCTAAGATCTCCCATTCTTCCATGTATTTTTCTAGCAAATTTTAAGAGCTCAAATCCCCTATCCTTCAAGTATTTTTCTAGTAGATTTTTAGAGCTCACATTTCTTTTTCATTGGAGAAATAAGGTTTTCCTTGATCTCTTTTTTACTTAACAAGGTTAACGTTTTAAGAAATCTTACATGTATTGCTTATCAAGAATTAGCCTAGAGCTTAAAGATATGTTGGATAGGAGGCATTATCTACGAGACATACATAACTTGGAAAATTTTATAGGTGGGTTTGTCCGATCTTCTATTAGAAATTTTCTTCAAGGATTTGGGTTGCTTCTCCATAATAACACGTTCCTGTATCCCACTCCAAAAGTGCTTTTGAACTTCTCCACTTAGCTTGGCATGTAGGCTACAAAGATGTCAATCTAAAAATAGATTCTCAACAAGCATTTAAATTTCCAGTCAATGATTATCCTATTGAAAACCGACATGCTTCTCTTCTTCCTTCTTTTAAGTTTATGGCTAATAACAATTGGTAATGTAGTGTAAGAATTATTCACAATATATAAATCAATGTGTTGATATACTTGCTTTCCTGAACTTTTCAACTCCTCTTTGCTTTATTAGGTTTGTCACTCTTTAGACTGCCTTGCCATTGTAATCTGGAAACTGTACCTTATGAAACTTTTGTATAGCTCTCATTTAATTAATGGTAAAGGAGTTAAATTGAATTTTAATATTTTTATCACAATTTAAATTAAATTCAAACGTTTCGATATATTAAAAATAAATCACAATCTTTCTCAAATGTTCAATTATTATTGTTAGAAGATAATAATAATAATAAGAAGAAGAAGAAGACAAATTAATAATAAGAAGAAGAAGAAGAAGAAAAAGAATGTAGTTAATAGGGATTATAATAAGTATTTTGTCTTTTTATTAGTTATTCTTTTGTCATTCCAAATTTATGTTTTCAAACCAAACATTGGCATACATCATCATTAAAATTCTTAGGAGTAAACCAAATTAAGTAATACCCATTCCATTCTATTCCTCATCTATTCTATTCCTAAGAATAACTATTTTAGTCCTTATATATTTTAGCAGGTGAACTAAATACCCTATTACACTCAAACAACTAATGCAGAAAATTATATATATACCAATTTACTTGCATCCTTTAAAATTACCTAACAAAGGTCAAATGAGGATCTTAAGGCTTGTCCCTTCCAAAAATACTAGTCAACTTCTATTATTTTAGTTTGGTTTCTTCACTCTTCTGTTGAATCAAAATAACTTATTCCCTAACATTTAAGTCATGTTTCAGTTGGAACACTCCTAAACTTCCCACTCAATTGATTACATATATCTTGCAACTTGGCTAATGAGTAGGATTGTTCCAAAGTCTCAAGAACTAACATTCTAACCTAATTCCTAATTTTATGTTCAAACCCAACAAAAAAGATATTAAGAACATAGGTTTTAGCAACAAAATCTTTCACAACATTGAATTCAAATCATTCTTATACTCCCTCAGTATTCTTTTGCTTAAGGTTTATAAGATAAGACATGTGATCATTGAACCCTTTTTTTTATAAACCTAACCTTTAATGCTCAAGTACACTCCTCCAAACTCATCATCTCCTCCTTATGCACTTTTGCACCATTCAAAAGCTAGATGTCATAGTAGAGCTCTTCCATCCAAATACAAAGTAGCAAAATTTACCTTGAAATGTAGAGGAGTTTCATAAATCTAAAAAAGTAGCTCCTTTTTTTCCAAATTACCACTATTGAACTTTAGGAACTCAAGCTTAGGAAACTAATATCCTTCGGTGATGGATCTAAGCTTGTACCCAGGTGTTCCCATCATTAAGGCATCTGCTCAAATGCTTAAGCTCCACATTTACGTCAATGATTAGACTCTTCATTTCTTCCATATTTTTCTCCAATAGCTAAATTTGATTATTTGATTGTTCAACGCATAACTTAGTACTTCCTCTAACTTCCTGAATTCATTTAACCTCATACCTTTAGTCATGGATTCAACAATCTTGCTCTCACATATTGTATGATCCTGCGTGGCCAATGTAATTTTCAGTCACCAAAATCACCACTACTCTTATTTATTTTTATTTTTAGGCCCCACTTACCACATATAATACATTACTTGAAATGGGATCACAAAAAATAAAAATTTTCATATATATTTTTTATAACAAAGAATTGATAAAGAAGTTAAGTTTGAGTTCAAATTAAATGATTCTGAAATATTAGAATTCTTTTTATATCTGTCAAAATGTTTAGGTTTAATTGAATTATGTTGAAAATGTTGCGGTCCAATTTGGTGTTTTTGCCTTTTATTAATAGATTTACTCACCTTCTCCCGTCTTTTTCAAAACCAATGTGTTATTATACTTGCTATCTTGAGTTTTTCAAGTCCTTTTGGCTTTACTAGATTTACCAATCATTATTTGGGATTACCTTCCCATTATAATTAAAGAATATATATATATATATATATATAATCTTAAACTTTACTTAATGTTGTAATAATGCCCCAAACTTTAAAAAGTAACGATAAATGCTCTAACTTTCAATTTTTCATAAAAATGTTAAACGTCAAGTTGATGATGTTGGCGTAGTTAATCACCTTAACTAACATTTTTGTCATATTGCATTATTAATTGCCATATGTGCAATTAAAATTTAAAATTAGAAACAAAATTTTAAAACTAAAAAAAAGCTACAAGATCTAGCAAAAACATCCATTTTGGATAGCAAACCTATTTTGGATAGTAAAATAGTAACTCCCTTGCACGTTGTTACACCCAACAATTTTGTCGCACGTTGCAGTACCCAACAACTTTGTCCTATACTAAACCCAGCAACTTTGAGCAACTTCATGCCCAGATTGTAGTTGCTAGATACAAACATCTTACTTATATCTTTAACGCCCCAAGGTATGTCTATGTTGCAATTGTATAAATATGTTCGCAAAAAATGTTTTTTTCATTTCTAATGTAATTAACAACAACAACAACAACACCCAATATAAATCTCATTGAGGCACGGGGTCTGAGAAGGTCTAATAGTACATAGCCTTACCTCTAACTAGTAAAGAGGTTGTTTCCATATATATATAATGAATAAAGAATAAATAAATAGTGGTAATTAAAATTCTAAGTAAAATGATAATATAAATATATATAATAAAATTGTTAAAAAATGAAAAATTTTAAAAATGCATAAATAAATAAATACAAATAATAATAATGATATATAAATGGATGTTGTGGCTAACAAACAATCTCCATTCTTAAACCAGATATCTCCATTAAGATATAAAATCGATGTATAATTGTATAATCTTTAATTGCTTCCTTGAACTAAATCCTACTTTTAAATTTTATGCCAATTTCAAACTAAAAATACTTCATATCCACTTTTGGATTAAACACAATGTATTTCTTTCTTGTGGCAGATGCATTATATTGTTTTGTAGGATTCTTATAACCATGCTTGTGATAGACTTCAACATTATAGTAGTCTAATTCTAGTATGTACTTAAGCATTGATAACATGTCCTTATAATAGTGTAAGCTCAACTTTTTTAAACATATCATCGGCTCTTTAGGAAATTTGTAAAACATAGATACTCCTCTATTCCCTTTATTTTTTCACATTTTTTTAATACTACCATGCTAAGTTCATCAACACCTATATCCTTCTTCCTTTTGATCTTGCCTATAATATATTTGTTATTATCATTTCTTTCTAATACCCTACCATAATAGAATTCAAAATTTACCAACATCTACATTTAAAATAATTGTAATAGCGATTTAAATAAACATATTAAAATGTATAAGATTGTAAAGCTCTCAAGATGTATGACTAGCTACAGTTGGACTTTAGAAACACGAAAATGGAATAGTTAAATGATGCCTCGAATCACTAAGTGTAAGAATATTGACTTAATTTTCAAAGTGATGATGTGTAATCAAATATATCCATGGGAAGTTTGCAGGAAGACATGAAGATCATAACCTTTAATTTATAAATGAAGTATGTCACAATCCCTTACTTTTCATTACATCTATAAGTTAACCATACCATAAACCCATGATGTCCTAACTAAACTTTTAAATAACTGAAAACATTTGTTCATTTATTTTCTAAAAAAATGGAAGAAAAATAATAAGCCAATTACAAAATTGTAGCTAAAAATATTGTTGTTAAACTAATGCATGAATTGTTTAAAAGAGCATCTTAACACTTGAGTTGCATCTTAAATGCAAAATCCTATATAAAAAGGACAAGAACTTCAAAGGAAGTAGAATGGTGTGTGGTAAAGAAGATATTGTTGGAGTTATATAAAGTTCCTTACAAAGCAAGTGTATTTACATGTAATTTAATCTTCTTCGAGTTAAAGTTTTGTAATGAAAATATTTATTATTAATAAAAAAGAGTTTGGTTTTATTTGTATAAACATAATATAACTAGTCACAAGGAACTAATATTCTTTTGTTAATAATATACATATACATGAAGATGTATGGGAAACATGTATATTATTAGAATCTAAATTAATTGATTCACAGTTAAATAATCAAGTTGGTCGCTTGATTATGGTTTAGACTGTAGTGTTGCAATTTATCTCCATGTAAGTAAAGGAGATTACTTCAAGGGAATGATAAGTTTCATATTATGATAGCAGTCGACTATCGATAATGGCATTATTAAATGAATCTGGAATCAAGTATGTTTTCAATAATAAAGTAGGCCGTTACTTTAGTCTTAAAGCATACATTTTATCATTTGCTTATTATGGACCATAATTTTGATGAGTGGTGAACTTATATGTGTTTCATTATAATTTTTGATATGATCGGAATGAATTTTTACAGAGTATTAATCCAGTGTCTGCATGTTGGAATTATTAATTGAAATATGTATAAAAGAATATCCACTCAAATAAAGAGTTTATAGTGATATCATCACTTCTAGATGTTTTATGGAGATTGGTGATTAAACTGGAGCCAGGAGTTTAATGGACTAGCTACCCATCAAGTCTTAACACTAAGATGAGATCTTGCATGTTAATCATCATATAGAGTAAAATAGCAGATCTAGAAGGAAAAATCAACATAAGGACAAAATGGTAATTTTACCCTTTATTGTGCGGATGACTATAATAAGGTTCATAATAGGGTTTGCAATTAGACATCTTTTTTGAAATATGTGTTCTCATAATATTTAGTAATTCAAGAGTTTAACTAATTATCTTTAGTGAAATGATATTTAGTTAATAAGCTAGAATTAATTCTAATAAGATTAAATTAATTCTGGGCTTATTGGAGCTCGAATTATCTAAATCCAATAAGATTCCCCACTTGGCTTCAAGGAAGGTTATCAAACAAAGTAAGAAATATAAGTGGAGGTTTTAAAGCCCATGATTGAATATTGGGCTTGCACTAATTAATGGTTAATTAGAAGCCCAAATGAACATTTAGAAATGAGCTAGACTTTGGTTTAATTAGATTAATTAAATTAAAAAAATTCTTGAAGAAATGGAAGGTGCAATTTTGGTTTTATTAGGCCTGAATGTGCATTTGCACATTTAGCATTGAATTGCTAAATAAAGAGGGTATTCATCATGCTTTATCGTCATTAAATGGAGTAATGATCTTACCATTAAATGGTTTAACCATTGTCATTTAATAATGTCATGTAATGTAACCTTTTAGCATTCATTTGATTAAAGATGAAAGAGGTGCATTTGATGGATGATCTTCCTTCTTTCATCACTAAAACTGAAATTGACATGTCATTTTAGGTTATTGGTCTTTCCATATAGCCATCTTAAAATAAATGAGAAGAGACTTATTTAATGGCATCTTTATGTTTGATTAAAGAATGAAGTGATGCATTGGATGCTCTTCTCTTCTTTCTTTTCATACATAACTAAAATTGACAAGGTGTAAGAGAGGCGTGTGTAAGAGAGGCGTTCTTGCATTTTTAGACTCTCTCTCCTTTCTTACATGTGTTAGCTGAAATTTGCATGAGAGGTGTCTCATCTTTGGCTTCTTTCTTCTAAAAAAAATCTCCTCCAAAGTTTTCTTCTCCTTTTCCACCAAAAGATCTTATTAATCAAGTTGTCCAAAAAGAACAAGTGGTAGATCAGATTGGTCAAGGATACAATATTGTGAAGAGGATACAATAACGAGAAAAGGACACATCGCTTAGGAGAGGATATATTGTCGAGGATAGGATAACACAACGAGGAGTTAAAGCTATGGTGAAGGAATCGGTAATATAATCTCCATCTTGTTCTTGTGATAATTATTTTCCATATATCGTATCATGTATGGCTTGGCATATTGATTTGGTTATCTTGCTTCCGTTGTGTTTTGATTTCTAATTTTTTTTGAAATATACCGTTTTAACGAAATCTTGCATGCTTTATTTTTCTGATCCAACAATTGGTATCAAAGCCATTTTTATTATGCATGATTTCAGTTCCTATATGTGATGCATGGGTTGGCAATTATTTTTTTATGCTGCATATTTTTATTTGATAGAAATATATATGGTATATGTGTTGCTCTTTTAGTTATCCATAGAATTTATATTTACCATGTAAGATTTCTTCATTTGGTTTGTAACAAGGAGGGTGGTCTATCATCACCATGTTTCCTCCTTGGCTTCTTTTTTCTGTTTACTTTGATTTTGTAATGTACAAATTGATGTAATGATGAAGATGTAACAGCCATGGGTTGAAGAAATGAAGAGGTAATGGTTTCGGTGTATCCTTTTGTTATGTATTGGCATAGTTTAAGTTTTGCGAAAACCAAAATGCTGGATTTTTGTTTCAATAAATCAAGTTTCAGTTTTTATGTAAAAACAAGTGTTGGATTTTTGTTTCAGTGGATCAAGTTTCAGTTTTGATAAAAAAACAAAGTGCTGTTTTTTTTTTGTTTTAATGGAACAATTTTCGGTTTTTATGAAAATCTAGTGCCGGAATTTTTGTTTCCAAAGTGACAAAATTTGGATTTATAAAATATCATTACACAATTTTTACCAAATGGGCTGGGTCATGTGAGCGAAGAGTTCGAAATAGAAGATCCAAGTCCAAGAAGATTACTTTGGGCCTAAAAGCCTTGTAATCATTTTTATGTTCTAGGATGGACAATCAAAGTGGTTTATTAGTTCATGGGATGAATGGATGAATGGATGAAAATAATATGTGATATTATGTAATTGTATGTCATTTATAAAATTGCCAGCCCTAGGCTTTGCCATGTATTCATTGTGTATGAGATATATAATGAAACAATACAGGATGTATAATAAATTGCATCTAGACAAGATGGTATTTATTAAAACTTAAAGCTCAAAAAGATTGAGTGGGAGAGGATGCTCATGCGAGAGTACACGGTCTCTATATGATGGCCCATTGCATGTGGTTAAGTGTTACTCCCCACCGGAGGACATGGATCCTAGATCTTGCATGGTTTGGCTCTCCTAAAGGATAAGTCAACTCATTGGTAGCAAATGTGACCTCCCAACGAGGCATGATTTGCAAGTACCTTTAGTAGATGAATCAAATGGTTATACACTGAACATAGTTTATCAAATAACCTGCCCACCGTAGCTCTATTGATAAGTGTATGGACCAAATTATGACATTTCTCAAAAAGTTAGGCATGAAGATGCTTGGTAGTCTGGGAGGCTTCCAGTTTTTCTTTTAATAGATAAGATGACCCGCTATCACTTAGTCTATTATAAATAAGAAAAATAACCATCGCATACATATTTTTTTCTTTTAAGTTTTGTTAAATCTATCATCATGCATACATGCATCATGATTTTATACAAAGTTCCAATATTGTTGACTAGT
>JAOSBK010000005.1:34589163-34604584 GCA_027568895.1 Erythroxylum shatona | reverse complement strand
GTACATGGAAGAATTATAATGCAATTAATGCCAATTTGTAACAATTTTACTACCAAATTGCATAAAACATGAGCTCATCATGAGGGACTAATTTAAGCACAAAATCATGAATTAAGAGTCAAAAAGTGCATTAACATTTATGAAAGTGTAGCCAATTAATAAGATAAACTTGAGCTCAATCACTTGCTTTCTTAAATTTGTGGTAAATTTTCAAATGTCCTAAAGACAACTTTTTATTCCCTCATATGGATGTGTCAACCAAACACACTACTTTCTTATTTATAGATGGCTTTTGAATGGTTAAAAAAGATTCATTATTCAGTAGGGAAGCTTTTGTTATAAAATAATTCCCTTTGGTTTAAAAAACATGGAGAATAATTTAGCAAAGATTCGTAATTACTTTGTTCAAACTGTGATGCATATTGAAATAGAAGTATATGTCAATGACTTACTTCTAGAGTCCAAAAATGGAGCGAGTCATATAAAGAACTTAATCAACTCTCTTAAAAGACCTTATAAATACCAATTAAAGTTAAATCCTATTAAAAGCATCTTTTATATATAACATGTAGCATGAACCTTATTAAATGTCCCAGATTGTTCATGAAAGGGAAATAAACAAGGTAAATGTAGAAATACCTAATTTTGGTTCCATCACACCTTCTTGGTGTTTTTGATGCCAAAATGAGCTCTAATCAACTGGAACCTTCAAGAGAACTCCTCACTAAATCGTGGTTAATGCCTTTCTACAATTTTCTCAATACGTAAGCTCTTTTAACGAGTCAAAGATTTCGTATGCTTATGAATGATATGAGATCCATATAGGGCTTCCCCATCACAGATCTTATATAGGTCTAGTCTATACTAATCGGGATCCATTTTTCATATGGACTTCGACCTATTAACTTAGATCATTTATTGAGCCACTTTATTATCTTTATCCGAATCAAATTACGTAACTTAACCGATAAGTTATTCAAAAACTATAGAATGCAATTAAATGTTGTCTAACTTTATGAGAAATGTAAAAAATGCAATTGCTCTCTAAGCTCAAAGACAATGCGTTTAATACACTGAGATCATTAATTAGCTAAGTATAGATAAAAGTATAAATGAGGGAGATAACAGAATATTCAAAATAGCCTTTGGTAATACAATATCTAAAGAAAAAGGAATATGAGATCATTCCAGGGTAAAAAAAGACCTAAAAATGAAATATCTCTTGAATTGATCTGTTGGATCAGAGAGCAACTCCTAATAAACCAAGTAAACAAGCCTATGGAATTATAGTAGCTTCCTCCTAGATAATATTGGACCATTAATAACCTCAAAAGGACTAAGGATCTTCAAAATAAGAAGACAAGATAATGAGCATATTGTAGCTTGAACTTCTCAAGGAGTATGCCTCAACAAATGAAAGTAACCATCAATAGGGATAATGCTTTAACAACAATAGATGAAGCAGACATTCTTGGAATCATAATCAAAAGAAAACTTAATGGCACACTCATGGTCATCGACACTTCAAAAAGTAGACATTCTTTAGATCTTATTAGAGTCCTAACTCTCATTCCTTCTGTTTCTTTTTCTTTCTTTATTGTATAGTTCATCAATAAGAAATACATATTTTTAAACACAATAACAAGTATATCTCAGGAGTTAGTTTAAGGACTTCACTAATTAACAAGTACACTTCTTTTTATAGTAAAGAAAGAAAAATGGTACAAGTAGAAAAATATTTTTTAAATTGAGAAAATACGTTTCATATCATTGTTTTACATTAATAAACAACATAATATATGGAAAACATGAAATAAAAAATTGGACAAACTAACCTTAAGTTTATCTTCTCTTTTAAAGACGTATGATTTTTAAATGATGTAAATCAAATTATAATGAAATAATGATGAAATCATAACTATGATTTATATTGCAATCAAGTATTATTCCTAAATTATTGCTAATCATTACTCTATTAATAAGAACATTAGTAGAGTGGAAAAATATTGCATATTATATCTTTCCTTCAAAGAAAGTAGTTAATCTCATCTAAAAAAGTATAGAAATACTTACACAAACATATAGGTTTTTGTTAAAGAAAGTTCACTAAATTGACTTGCCATGATATTTTATATTTAACATTATTTATGTATGTATGGAAATGCTCTTATGTATAATTATATAAATAACCAACTGACATGAAATGTCTAAGCATCACTTATAAGAATTAATATGTTTTGATACCACATAAGACATATCATAGTCTAACGTAGAATAATCACTATACATTAGATATGACATTAATTATATAAGGATAGTTTAGTGACTAGTATAAGATTCATCATTATAAAGTAATTAGGGAAAATGTTTCATTACTTTTAATTAATATTAATTTGAGAAATACTTGCTTAAGGTGGATTAAACTATCAAAATAGTTTTTATATGTCACAAATGAATTAATTACTATTTTTGGAATTAATATGATTGTATTAAAATTGAGTAGACACTAATTCACTATATGTCTAATTTAAATATTGCATGATGAAATGATTGAAGTAAAAGAAAAACTTATGCATAGTAAGGTTAGTTAAAACCAATTTGACATTTCTAAGATTTGGGTGATCATTAAATGTTTCTAAACATCATATATCAGTCTTGATTTATAAATGTAAATCTTTTAATAGGAGAATTAATAAAATTTTGAGAGTTTAATTTAAATGGTCTAAAATATAACTTAAGATTATAATTTATATACATTTTTAACACAAGAACCTAATATTCACAAAAAGAGAGTGACTAAGAGAGAAAAAATTAATTTAATCAAATTAGACTTAAACTTAAAGTTTCATAAACATTAGAGTTAAAAATAAGATATTTGATAGATAAGGATCGATATTAAGTTTTGGATTTAATTGAGGCAAAATTGGTGTTTTATTATAATTTATTCTAAGCTTAATTTAACTTCGATTGAAATATCAAATATATTTCAATTAAATGAGTAAAATATTTCAAATCCTATTATAAATAGGTGAGTGCTCTATATGAGCTAGCAATTTAGACATAATCCTCTATATAAAACTTGTTTTTCTCATCTTATTTATGCAACAATGGTGATTTTCAATAATCTTTTTCAAAATTTGGCTTTATGATCGAGATACTAAATAGAATAATCAAGAGTCCTAATAAGATATGATTATGGTTTTTTGATGAATTTTTTAGACTAAACATGTTATATAGTTAATATGATCTTAGTTTATAGGAAATAATAAAATTTTATTATTATTTCATTGTAAAGCCATGATATTGCATGATTTCTTTTTTTATATATAAATTAAATAAATTATATTGGGCTCAAAGTGCAAGTCTAATCTTACAACACCTCATCTAAAGGGCAAGACTAGGCCATAAGAGTGACCTTATAAACAATTAGGAGTTACAACCAAAATTCCTTATAATCAAATGTTATAATTAGAAAATATGATTAAGCATTTTCTAATTCAACGTGAGTCTAACATATGTAGCTTGAGATGGTAAGTTTTTGAATTTAGGCTCTTCTAAAACTAAAGACGTCAAAACGAAACTTCCAGCTAGTGGCCAATTAATTACAACAAATTTTATGGATAATCTAATTTAATATTTGCATTTTTGGCTACTACTACTTCTATGGACAAACTAATTAATATTTGCATTATAATTCTTTCAATTAGATCAATGAGTAGTACATTCCTCTATATCTCCCTTACTCATAAAATTTTTCTGACTACTCTACTTTATTATCTCAGACTAATGTCTAGGATAAGAGTTTATGCTACAAATATAAAGTATATCTCTCAAGACCTAAGAAGAGTAACAAAACTTGAAAAATGGGTGATTCAATAGTTCTAGATCCTACTTACATATCCCTGGAATGACTAAAAACCTTAAAAATTTGTCAAAGGTACTCAATTTCCCTTTGATTGCTAATTGCTTCATAATTTATTGATAGTTGTATTAGATTTATCTTCAATTTTTTAAGCTAATTTTTATGAAAGATTTTTTAAGAAATTCAAATGAATTTAAGCCTGAAAGGGCAACATTTTAAAAGGTACATAATGTTTAAAAACTTGAAATCCAACAAAAAAATCTTTACATTTAGCACTATGGTATTACCTATAAAGAATCATACTGAAAATAATGCTAATAGATGAGTTTAGAGGAGGTTCCAATTAGCACTTATAAGTGAGTTGCATCTATGTTTGTCCTTGTATAAGAGTATATACATATTTTTATGTTGCTAGTAAATTCTTCTGAAAAGCCTCTTTGTATATAAACTTGCTTGCAAAAGTCCTATTATTACATTCGTCCCAAATGCTGCTTACTAAATGTCTTAGAGCAATATTAAAGATCCATTTATCCCCTTCATTTATATGCTTTATCCAATTACACCATTCCATAATCTCTAGCCAATCATTAATAAAGTTATTCGTATTACAGAGTTGTAAAATTTCTTTCTGTGCAGGACTAATAATTCCATATTTGAAAAGAAAATGATTCAAAGACTCTTGGTCTTACTTATAGAGCATTCACCTATTAGGAATGGATAGGATATTATATAATATATCTAAAGTACTTAGTCTTCCTCTATCTACCAACAATAAAGGAAAAGGAAGCACATAAATTTCCATGCCTATTCTAGACTAATCTTAACTAATTAGTTGTAGGAGTTGAAGTTCTGAAGAAATTTGTACATGATGCATTTGAAAATTCATATGTAGAAGTTCCTTTTTAGTAAATGGTATCAACCTTATTTAAATATATGTTGAAATTATAAAGAAATATGGATAAATTAGATCTTGGAAGTAGATGAAGAATAAGTGCTCAATTAGATAAGACCTAATTCATGATTACGTTGATATGGAAAAATGTTTCAATGGAGCCAGCTTATCCATTTCATCTAAAAGGCCATATAAAGACCAATTGCCAAACTAGAAGTAGGTGCTATAATTGTTACATATCTTATAGTAGAATTCCATCCTAATTTTGTTCCTGATTTTAAGTATGTGTTTCATAGTCCAAGAAGCATTATAAGCTAAAGGAAAGCACTAGAACCTTTTTTTTCTTTTATTTAATAAGCATGACCCTAAATGAATTAAAGAGCTTGCTTGTCCTTAAGTAATCTCCAAATTCCTTTTACCAATAAAACTTTGTTTTTGATTTTTAATGGTTGAATCATTGAGTCACCTTGATTCTTTAGATAACGTATCTTTGACCGTTTAACTTTTTCTATGGATTCCTTTCCATAATTTCCTGACCAAAGGAATCTTCTAAGTAATATGTTAATGGTTTTAACAATATTAGAAGGGAATAAAGCTTGAAAAGCCAAAAAAAAAAAGTAACAAATTCAATAAAAGGTATAACTTTGATCTCTTAGCAATAAAAAGGCTTTTAACCCTCTAGATACTAATTATGTTTTGTATTTTTTGTATTAAAGGTTTGAAGTTAGAGAGTGAAGACTTATTTGAAGAAATAGGAATTCCCAAATATGTTAGGGGTAGTTTCAAATATTAAAAGCATGCAAGGGCGGAGAACTGTGCTACTTAATGCTCTTCTTTAGAGGAAATGTATAAGCCTCTTTTCTCCTTATTTGTAGCTATACTTGATAACTTTTTTGAAGAGATTCATTACTATTATTAGATAGGAGATGGAACCTACCTCAGCCTAGAAAAACATGTTTAAGTTATTTTTTTGAAAAGTTTCTTAGTTAATTTGAATAATTTGATTCTTAATAAGATTAGAAATGGTATTTTTAATTTAGGAAAATGTTTTTCTTCTAAATTAAGGAATTTTATTTAATATATTAGAAAATATATTTCAAATTAATTATGAAAGTTGTTAATTAACTAAGAAATTAATCATTAGAAAATTAATATAGAATATTTTCTTAATTAAAATTTATAACTTTTTCTTATTTAATTTGAATGTATTTTTATAATATTAGAAAATGTTTTTGTAACGAACATCATTTTATTTTTTAAACTGAAAAAGGGGCATTGAATTTAAGGAAAAGGATTACATTAAGCCTACCATAACTAGAACCTGAACTTTAGAGTACAAGCTAACCTGTCTGCCTGAGCTCGCCAATTTTTCCAGTTTAGCTTGTATACTGAAGTTTAGGTTCTAGTTATGGTAGGCTAATGTAATCTTTTTCCTTAAATTGAATGCTCCTTTTTCAATTTAAAAAATAAAATGATGTTCGTTACAAAAACATTTTCTAATATTATAAAATACTTTCAAATTAAATAAGAAAAAGTTATAAATTTTAATTAAAAAAATATTCTATATTATTTATCTAATCAATTGGAAGATAGCTCAGAGCTTACACTTAGTTAGATTTTTTTGCTAAAATTATCTTTATAATCTATTAAGATATGATTGGATTGAAATTTGAATGTCTGGTAATCATTTTAGTATAATTACAAATTCCCCTCTCTTTGTATATCATAAATGTGGCATAGCTAAGCACTAGTTTTAAGACTATTAAATTACCATGTTGATTAAATATAACCTACTTAACTAAAGCTATAAATTAAGGCTAGTTACTTTTATGGAAATGTATTCTACAAAGCCTTAGTTCTTGTCACTAGAATGTGTTTAAGTAGAAAAATAGTATGAAGGATGATTTACGATTTCATGAGCTTGGTTATATTGTTTATAGAGGATGTTGGTTAGATAAATACCTTTTAATCTATGTATATCGTCACTCCTTGCTTGATAGCTCGCTAGACTATGAAGGATTCTTTAAGGGAGTTATTGCTAAACCAAACTAACTTCCATCAAGTAGCTTTTTAAATATTTTTTAAATTGGTTTAGGTAAGTTTTATTGGTTAAACTTTAAGAGTTGTTTATCCTCTATATCAACTTATCATTTGCCTATATCCTATATATCAACTTATCATTTGCCTTTATGTTTAGTCTATAATTAGGTTCCTTGTTCATAATTTTGCTGAAACATTTATATTTATATAACCACTCACCATGTGCTATAATCACACTTATTTTTATCTTTTAAAGGATTAGTAGCTTAAGGTTATCCAAAGCTTAAACTCTGAAAAGGGTGATAATTTTGTTTTATTTATTAATGAAACAACGTGTTATTGCCATTCTTAACTTTGTTTTTCATGTCCTAGCATATAATACTTCCTAAATTTAACTTTTGGTTGAGATTCCACAAGTTATTTTCATTAAATTTGATGCCCCCCGCTAAAATTTTGGTCTTTTATGACGTATGATTACGTCCACTTGACCTAAGTAAATTTATTATATGCAAATCCGAATCTTTCCCAAAAGCATCTTATTCTTATTTCAATTGAATTTATTCCCAAGCCTCCTTCCTCCTCAGCTATCATTCCATATTACTTTGAACCATAAATCATTATGTGATTTACAAGACTATAGAAATTCTCTAACATTCTTTTTATGTCATTTATCAGGTTTTGTGGCAAGTATAAGTGGGAATGCCAATATATATGGAGATTGTTTTAACTAGTCATAGCCTTTTAACATATAATAGGAAATTGCTTTAGTCGATTCTTTTCTGAATTGGATCATATAGATTTTTGCAATCTTTATATGAGACCGTTTTGTTTAAGATTAAGATTCTTATATACTTAAATGGTGCTCGAGGTATTTGAGGTATGAGATTCCTAAAAGTGAACCTATTAGAATTTGATCATAGGTACATAACACACACACACACACACACACATAAACACATATGTTTTATCCACGTTTGTGGTTAAGCTAGAGATCAAACTAAAATAAATGAAAAGATTTCAATAAATTTTGAACAAAACTAAGGTTAGCTCCATCTAGTTACAGAAGGTCATGTGTAAATGAAAGGTTATATAACCTTGCTTTCTTAAATTTGTGGTCAAATTTTAAAATGTCCTAATAATTAACTTTGTATTATCTTATACGGATGTGTCAATCAAACACATTACATTCTTATTTATACATGGCTTTGGGGATATAACTACATTAAAATGGTTAAAAATGATCCCTTCATTATTTAGTAGGGAAGCTTTTGTTATAAAATAATTCCCTTTAGTTTAAAAAACATGGAGATAATTTAGTAAAGATTCGTAATTACTTTGTTTCAAATTATGATGCACATTGAAATAGAAATATATGTCAATGACATAACTCTGGAGTCCAAAATGGAGGGAGTCATATAAAGAACTTAATCAACTCTCTTAAAAGGCCGTATAGATACCAATTAAAGTTAAATCCTATTAAATGCATCTTTTATATGTAACACGTAGCATGAACCTTATTACATGTCATGAAAGGGAAATAAACGAAGTAAATGTAGAAATACCTAATTTTGGTTCCATCACACCTTTGTGGTGGTTTTTGATGCCAAAACAAGCTTTAATCAACTGAAACTTCACGAGAACTCCTCACCGTATCGTGGTTAACGCCTTTCTACAATTTTTTCAATACATAAGCTCTTTTAATAGGTCAGATATTTCATATGCTTACGAATGATATGAGCAACTACAGGAGACCTTAAAATTTATTTATAGCTTCCATATAGGGCTTTCCTATCACAGGTTCGATATGGGTCTGGTTTATAGTGATCAGGATCCATTTTCCATCTAGACTTTGACCTATTGACTTAGATCATTTATTATGCCACATTATTATCTTTATCCAGATCAAATTACATAACTTAATCGATAAGTTATTCAAAAACTGAAAAATGCAATTAAATGTTGTCCAACTTTATGGGAAATGTCAAAAATATCTAACACTCTCCCCCTTGGACAATACTTAATTACAAAGTTGACTCAAGTTTAAAACAATTTAAAAGATCGGTTAAGCCACGCTAGTTTAAAAAGCAAAAACATTTGATGTAAAGACAAAGAAAGTCCAACATTTAGTCCCACAAGACTTTTGATACCGAAAGATATCAATCACATTTGTCATGTGTGACATAGATCTAATATAATCACACATATTTAATACCTTACTAACAAGAATGGGAAAATAGAGTGTGGAAAACTAGGACAATACCTTTATGATCTAATATGTATCATCTTTATTTGAGGTCTCGATTTCTCTAACTTTATGCTAGACATCATATGCTAAACCATAGCATAAAAATCTTATTTTTTTCTCACCAAATACTATTCAACATTAGAGAAAACCTTTATGTTCTTTAACCGAATGCTAAACTGCATTACAGAACACCTTTATGAGATTAACAACTTATATCCCCCTATGTCATGTCAAAATTCATAGATATCCATACTAAATTGTATGTGTCTAAATGAAATAAGCTCAAGGTTAATTTATATATATGCCCAATAAATGCTTAAGATCATCATAGATCTTAAGACTTTCACATGTATTATGACTTTACACAATAACAGGTATTATTGAGGGTAAAAATATCATCATCTATATTAATGAACAATCATAACATCATAATAAATCAAAATGTACAAATATACAAGGAACAAATAGGACAATCCCTAACACACACTGTCTAAGGACTTTAACACACCTATATTGCATGCAGGTCTTTTGAACACAAGTGGGCAAAGCCCTTTAGTCAAATGATTGGCTAACATCTCCTCAGTCCTGATATGCTCCACTTTAACATCACCTTTCTGAATCAACTCCTTAATAGTAAAGTATTTGACCTTCAAATGCTTAGATCCTATGATATTCTTATTGTTTTTACTAAATAAAATAGCAGTAAGATTATCACAGTACAACCGAATGGCCTTAACTACTAAATCTACCACATAAAACTCAAAAATCAAGTTTCTAAGCCAAACCTACTGTGTAGTAGCTCCTTAGCAAGCAACAAACTCTGTATGTATGGTCAAGGAAGTTACTAGTGTTTGTTTGACACTCTTCCATGACACTGCACCATCTACTAACATAAAAATGTACCTTAAAGTGGACTTGCAATCATCCAAAAACATAATAAAATTAGAGTATGTGCTTTCCATCACATCGAGTGGTACCTGGGCATAGCAGTAAGATTATCACAGTATAACTGAATGGCTCTAATTACTAAATCTACCACATGCAACTCAAAACTCAAGTTTCTAAGTCAAACCTCCTATATAACAACTCCATAACAAGTAATAATCTCTGCATGTATGGTCAAGGAAGCTATTAGTGTCTGTTTGACACTCTTCTATGATACTACACCATCTGCTAACATAAAAATGTACCTTAAAGTGGACATACAATCATCCAAACACATAATAAATTAGAGTATGTGCTTTCCATTGCATCAAAGGGTACTTGGGCATACCCTGTGAGGTTTAGATCATTGACCCTCGTTTATGTCAATGTATAATCCTTGGTACCCTTTAGGTATCTCAACACTCACTTAACTACATTTTGATGATCTATACCTAGGTTAGCTAGATACCGACAGATCAATCAAACAAGAAATGCAATGTCCAGTGTAGTGCACACTTGAGCATACATTAGGCCACCAACCACACCAGAATATGAAACATTCCTCATAGTCTCTCTCTTAAGTTTATTCTATGGACACTGTGCCAAAGATAATCTCTCACCATGAGAGATAGTGCTACAATAAGTCTACAACCAGGCACATTAACATTTGTAACACTCACTTAATGTATGCACTTTGTGAGAGGCCTAATGAGTGTTGAGATCTATTTTAGTGAATCTGTATATTGAGGACAAAAGATGTTTCACCAAGGTCCTTCATGTCAAATTTCTTGACCAAAATTTGCTTAACTTCATGCAACATGGTCAAGTCATTTGACGTGAGCAATATATCATCCATATACAACAGTAGGAAGATGACTTTTCTCCCCCTAACCTTATAATATAAGCATCTTGAACTTTGTTTTCCACAAAGCCGAAAGAGATCAAAACCTTATAAAAACTTTAGGTACCACTGCCTGGAAGCTTGTTTCAGACCATATATCGATTTGGTCAACTTGCAAACTTTTTCAATTGCTCCTTAATCCTGAAATCCTTTAGGTTACTCCATATAGACCTCCTCATAAAGTTCACCATTTAGGAAAGTGGTTTTAATGTCCATCTAATGTAGCTCTATGTCATAATGAGCTACGACTACCATAAGCATTTTAAATACATCCTTCTAAGATATGGGATAGAAGGTAACATTAAAGTCAACTCCTTCTCTCTGAGTAAACCCTCTGGTAACCAATCGAGCTTTAAACCGCTCAACTTTACTCTGATTGTCCTTCTTGGGTTTAAGTATCAATTTATAACTAACAGGTATGTAATGTTGAAGTACATTAACCAAGTACCACATTTTATTATGTTGCAAGGATTAGATCTCATCCTTTATTGCTTCTTACCACAAGTCCACATGGGGCTCAGAAATAGCTTCTATAAAAATAACTGGATCCACAATATGTCCTATAACATATTCTTGTTCACTTAAATAGCAGGCAGTCTCTCTCTAATGGATCTACGTAATTGCATAGGTTCTTGCACCCTAGGAACCTCTACCTAAATAGGTATAGGTTCTTGTGCTTGCATAGGTATGATACTCAGACTTTGATCCATTGGACTTGATTGTATGAGCGACAAATAAAAAATAATCATAGTATTCATCCTATTATCACCTAGAGAGTGAGAGGGTCCACCCTCATCATGGACATTGTATTCTAGAAACTTAGTTGTTTTTGACTCCACTATTCTGGCCCCTCCTTCTCTACAATAAAATTTATAGCTTTAGAGTGGTTAGAATATCCTATAAGAAAGTAATGAGTGAAACGAAGTTTTAACTTTCCTTCATAAGGATTATATAACCGTATCTTAGTAAGGTAGCCCCATATACAAATGTGTGTAAGGCTTGGTTTCCTACCAACCTAAAGTTTAAAAGGCACCTTAAGCACGAACTTACTTAGGACTCTATTCAATATATATAATTTCATCTTAATAGCTTGGCCCTAAAGGTATTCGGGCAAGTTAGTCCTACTTTACATCAACCTCATCATGTCCTAGGGTGTGATTACACCTTTTGACCACACCAGTTTGCTCAAGACTATAAGATTTTTTAATTATATTTCTTTAATTCAAATCCTGAATAAATTAAAAAAAAGTGTTTCTAATTGTTTAAAATGGGAATGTTTTGTAATTTAATTTAATTTTTCAAATAGTTGAATCATTAATTAAATTAATCATAAAATTCAATTCCAAATTAAAGTAATTATTTTTCTTAATTTGATTAAGATTAATAATTATATTGATTCCTAATTAATTTTATAAAAGTACTTTCTAAAATTAGAATTAATTATTTTCAATTAGATTGAAATTAATTAATTAGAAAAGTAGTTTCTAAAATAAGGATTAATTATTTTTAATTAGATTGAAATTAATTAATTGGACTCCTTTAAATTAAGAAAATTAGTTTCTTAAATAATTAAGAAAGATGTTTATTAATTAAATTTATTTATTTCAATCTGATTGAGATAAATTAAATTTATAATTTTATTTGTTTGGAGAGTTAATATTTAATTTATTTAGAAATTGTTTCCTTATTTATGAATAATAAGGTTCTTGATTTTTAGAAAAAATAATTGTCTTGATCAAATATTGAAAAGTGTTTTAGTTTATTAATTAAGAAAAATGTGTTTTCTTTAATATTTTGAAAATAGTTTTGTAACTTATTAAAGAAAGGTTTTCTAATTAGTCAAGAAATAAATCTGTAAATAAATCATACATAAATGAATTTCTTAATTAAATTTGAAAAATGTTTTATTTAATTTTGAGGTAGTTTCCTTTTAATTTTAGAAAAATAGTTTTCAAATTAAGGAAAAATAATTTCTAATTAGATTAGAATAGTTTTTGAATTGGATTATAATGTGTTAATTATATAATTGTGAAAAAGATTTTTTCTAAATTATAATAAATAAGAAGTACAATTTATTGAAAATTGTTTTCAATTAAATTTTATCAAAGGAGTCAAGATAATTAGAAAATGGTTTCCAATTTGATTTGAAAAAATTGTTTTCAAATCAAATTATTTAGGAATAAGTGGTTTTAATCCAATTTAAGTTTTCCAAGGAGTTAGAGATGTTATTTTAGATTATGAAGATTAATAACTAGAATCAAATGAAGCTTGATGTTTTATACATATAATTTGATTTTGAGTGCATAAGCTGCATACTTTATTTATATGATGGATTTATATATTGAATGCATTTTAAATTGTATGTTTTATATATGTGATATTTTACACGCAATTTGTGTTTGATGAGATTAATGAAATTAAAATCCCTTGTTAAAATTTTAAGTACACGTTAAGAACGTGATTGTTTCCTTTCATTGATATAAGAATAAACTTGAGTTCTATTTATTATAGGCTTATTGAGCAAACTCAAGGTTGCTTTAACCCGAACATGCTTAATCTTATTATAGTGAGTTTTACTTAACTAAATTTGTGTGACTTGATCATGAGTTTGAATGAGCAAACTCATGATCATATGAATTTAGAGGTAAGGTTAGGAACAATATATAAGATATATTTTGATAAGAATTGTCACCTAACATATCTAGGAGTCACATGAGATGTGATTGATAAAGTTATTTTCTACCTAATTTAGGTCTAGTTGGTTTGTTGAGAAAACTCAAGATAAATTATATTTAAATGGGATCCTAGCCCACTAGACAGATTAAAGTAGCCTTTCCGAATAGTAGTGAGAGCTATTATCTCGAATAAAATAGTGGGAGTAACCAAATGCATCATTAAAGTCCTAATCTTATTTGGTAGTCTTGGCATATAATTGATTACTTGCTTTTTTTACATTTATATATTTGTTCTTAGTGAAACTTACCTTGTTTAGTATATTTGATGCTAAGTTAGTGAACCTAAGTTCTTGGACATAGGATATATACGAGAAAAGCTCTCAAAAGTTAGATAGAAAATTGTATGTTCATTATGCAATTTTGCTATAATCCCATTGAGGATATGGTGACAAAGTTGTAGAGGTCAAAATCATATAGGTGAAAAAATATATCGACATTTTGAGTTGATTAATGTCTCGTAAACTCTGACGACAACATTTAAGATGTATGTCAACACCATGATAGCAAAATGCAAAGGGTTGCATGGAGTAGGGCTGAAAGCTATAGTACCTTGTTGGAATTACTCCACTTAATTTGGCCTAGTAAAAGTATAATTGTGGACTACAACTAAAGGCTTAGTAATAGTATGATAATAGTAGTCATTAAAAGAAAATGACTTGTCTTGCCTATATATGATATGATAGAGATCATATATATTTCTACTTCATGCTTACGAGTATTTGATATTGAATTTAGATTCAACATTATTTTAATGTTCAATTCATGGTTAAAAATAGATTGTTAAGTCAAAGTAGTTGATCCAGGTTTATACAAATAGTGTGTATATGTCTTGGATCAAAGGAGACTTATGCTTAACGTAAATGGAAAGAATAAAAAGTTGGATAACCGAGACAATCCTTTTATGTCATGTTGGTTAAATCAATAAAATGATAATGATAAAGTTACATATAGGGATACGTATATCCTTTTGATTATAAATCATATGAAACTTGTGAAACTGGTTGAGTTGAAGAATAACCAAACCGACCTTTGGTGAAAGGATGATGATGGTATTGAATTTTTAAATCTCATACACGTGATTTATTGGATAGAATAATAATTCATAAAAGGATAATACTTATATTTCATTAGATTCTAATGACTTTATATGATATAGTCATACATATTAAATGAAATAATTGTTTAAAAATTTTGAAAAGTTTAAGTTGTTTAAATCTAAGTAAAAATAAAGCTTTGAGAATGCTAAAGCACTTCAATGAGATTGTTGTGGTAATTTTTAAATTTTCGGTTATCTATAGGGAATGAAATTTTTTAGTGAATTCCTTCATAACTAAATTCATAAGTGTATGGATTTATGTAAGGATAAAATACAACATGAGATTGTATATGATGTAACAGCATTTCTTTTATAGCAATGCCTAGTATAATGACTTACTTCTATAGTTCAAATTAAATGAATTAGCAAGATTTCATATTAGATATGAAATGTTAAGTCTTTGAAATACTTAAAGCTAATGATTTAAGGATGTGATGCATAGCTGAAGCATATATTTTCCTTTTAGTTTAGAACTAAATTAAGTAATAAAGTGTTATGAGATATCCAAAAGGTTGGATATAGTCTTACAGACTTATTAAACAAATTGTTTGATTCAATGTACACTTATAGGAGAATCATTCTCAAGATAAGGAGTAGGAGTAAGAAGGAATTTGAAAGGTTCAAATCTCATAACATTACATTTAATTGAAACTAATGCCTTTAATGATACATTTGATGTATAGTTGAAAGGCTACGAGACATTGAAAGATTCACTTTCATGATGAA
>JAOSBK010000005.1:34546525-34571522 GCA_027568895.1 Erythroxylum shatona | reverse complement strand
TCTTTAGTAACATGGGCTGTCATAGCATACTCATTAGTGTTACCATTCATATTTAATAACACTTATCACCTGTTACCATATGTTATTTTTGTTGTAGTGACTCTTTAAATCATGGTGATGGATTTAAAGTTTAAGAACTCTTTGAAATCTTGTGTAAAGGAGTATCACAACACACTCCAATTGTAAGAAAAATCTTACTCCTTTACAAAATAAAGCTTATTCATTTTAAAGGAAACAAAACGTTTCCTAGAGCAGACATAATAGTTTTCCTATGGGATTGGAGGATAACAGAGAATGAGAGACAGTATATTGTGATGGCCTAACAAGAGAGAACCAGGTGAAAGAAGTGTGCACTGGAAGTAAGAAAGCACATATGTCTAATAATACATCTTTACCGTAGCCGAACAGATCTCTGAACCATATCCTCAATTATTCTAAGAGCCAGAATATCATAAATCTCTAAATCCATTTGTGATCAACCCTAAGCCTAGAAGGTCATGTTAGTTTATGCCTATAGTCAATCGCTTTGGTTGTAGTTTAGTGACAAAATATTTAAAGATATTCTTTATCTTGTATATGTTTAGATTTATATGATAAAGTCCATGAGATAATTATACATTACAAATGAAATTATAATGAGATCATAATTATAAGATAAATATTGTATTTATGTATTATCCCTAAATTATTCTTTGTCATTGTTCTATTAAGATTCGATATTATCAGAACTTAAAAAGACTATCACACATTTTGTTTTTCCTTATAAAGGAAGTAGTCAATCTCATAGGTTAAAGTATAGGGATACTTAAACAAATATATGAGTGTTTGTTACAGAAAAAGTTTACTGAACAGACCCAATATGAGAAATCCATTTGGAACATTACTTGTATTTCTATGAAATTCTCATTATGATAATTGTAGAAGTGACTCTTTGACTTGAGGTCTCCAAAGTTATCTTGTATAGGGATTCTATATTTTGATACTATTTATGACCTACTTAATCATGGGTCATTTGAACTGTATGGAGGCAGTTGTGTGATCAAGATAGGATTCATCAACCTAAAAAAATTCTATTCGGATAGGAACTTAAATTATTTAGGAATAAATTGTTTTAATTTAATTTAATTTTCTAAGGAGTTGAAAAATATTATTTTAGATTATGAAGATCAATAACTAGAATCAAACGAAACTTGATGTTGTATACGTATAATTTGATTATGAGTGTATAAGATGCATGCTTTATTTACTTACTTTTTCTTACAATTATATTCTATTATGAGTGGAATTTATCTTGTTTGGTATAGTTGATACTAAGAGTTAGTGAACCAAATTTCTTAGACATAGGATTATGTTTAAGAAGAGTTCTTAAAGTTAGAATAGAAAAATTGTATGCCCATTAAGTTATTTTGCTATTTATCCTTTCTGAGGATTTGATGTTAAAGTTTTAAGAGATATGTCAAAATCATATAGATGACAAAATATATTAACATTTGAGTTAACTAATGTCTCATAAACTTTGATGACAACATGTAAGATATATGTCAACATCATGATAGCAAGATGCAAGAGATTATATAAAGTAGAGCTGAAAGGTATAGTATCTTGTTGGGACTGTTCCACTTAATTTAGCCTATTAAAAAATATAAACATAGACATCAATTGAAGGCTTTGCTATAGTATGATAATAGTTGTCATTAGAAGAAAATGATTGCATGACTTTTCTTGCCTATACGTGATATGATAGAAATCATATGTATTTCTAGTTCATGCTTATGAGTATCTGATACAAAATTTAGCTTCAACATTATTTTAATGTTTAAGGCTTGATAAGAAATAGATTGTTAAGTAAAACTAGTTGATCTAAGTTTATGCAAATAGTTTATATATGATGGATCAAAGGAGACTTATGCTTAGCATAAATGGTAAGAATATAAAGTTAAATAATTGAGACTATTCTTTTATGCCAAGTTGGTTAAATCAACATAACAAGAATCATAAAGTTACATACAAGGATATGTGTATCCTTTTGATTATGAATTATATGAAACTTATGAAACTTGTCAAGTTGAAGAACAAACAAATCAATCTTTTGTGAAAGGATAATGATAGTATTGAATTGTTAAATTTATACATGTGATATATTGGATGGAATAACAATTCACAAAAGGATGATACCTATATTTTCATTAGATTACTACTGACTTTATATGATATAGTCATATGTATTAAATGAAATGTTGACTTAAAATTTTGAAAAGTTCAAAGTGTTTAAATTTAAATAGAAATTAAGCATTGAGAATGCTGAAGCATTTCGATGGGATCGATGTGGTAAGTTTTAAATTTTTGGTTATATATAGGGAATGAAATTCTCTAGTGAAAACCTTTACAACAAAATTTTATAAGAGTATGGATTTATGTAAGAAGGAAAATATAATATGAGATGTTGTATCGTGCAATATTATTTCTTCTATAACTATGCCTAATAAAATGACTTTCCTTCAATAATTCCAATTGAATCAATTAACAAGATTTTATATTAGATATGAAATGCTAAGTCTTTGAAAGAGTCAAAGTTAATGATTAAAGGATGTAATACTTAGTTGAAGCACATATTATCCATTAAGTTTAAAACTAAATTGGATAATAAAAGGTTATGAGATATCTAAAAGGTTGGATATAATCTTACAGACCTATTGAACAAATTGTTTGTCTCACTTTGTACTTATAGGAGAATGGTTCTCAAGATAAGTAATGTGAGTAGGATGAAATTTGAAAGGTTCAAATCCTATGACAATGCATCTAACTAGAACTAGTGCCTTTGATTATACATTTGATGCATAGTTAAAAGGCTACGAGATGTTAAAAGATTCACTTTCATTATGAATTCAAAGGGTTTTTTTAAATATGATTATGAATTTATCATGTCTGTAAAAAGGTAGTGGGAGTATAGTTGCCCTCTTCAATTGGAGTATGTGGAGACATATTGCTCATAAAGAATAACAATTCTAACTTTTAATTGTTAAAGAAAAACTCTTTTTGGATAAGAAAAGGTAATAGCTTAATTATGTGAATTAGATCTATAGGCTAGATTAGATGTTGTTCACCTATTCTAAGTCCAAGTACATAGATAATGTACTAAAGATGTTAGCTATTGTTCACCTATTCTAAGTCTAAGTACATAGATAATGTACTAAAGATGTTTAGTATTTGAGATATTAGATACTCGAGAAGTATTAAAGATATCCATTACTCTACGTATGAGTTGATATTTGAGTTCAAGATGATCAAGATATAACTTTAGAAGTAAATCCTAATTAAGTCCTGTTTACTTAGAACAATATCATTTAAGATTAGAAAGGTTTCAATGTAGCAACGGTTGCTATTTAAGCCATAATAGATTTTTCATTTAGTGGAAATGATAAATTGGATCAATAAGTTCTTCAGTGAACTTGATATAGTTCATTGCACTGTTCAAGGTAAGATTCACTATATACAATCTTATAAAATTTTCTCATTAAGCCATTATCTCAGTTGTAGAATGATCGTCATATGATGATATAGTTTGAGATACTTAAACAACTTTGTGTAAGTGGGAGATTGTTAGTTTATGCCTTACAGCTAATTGTTTTGCTTGTAGTTTAGTGAAAAAATATTTAAAGGCATTCTTTATCTTGTATATGTTTAGATGTAAATGATAAAGTCCATGGGATAATTATACATTGCAAATGGAATTATAATGTGCTTATAATTATGAGATTCTTATTGCATTTATGTATTATCCATAAATTGTTCCTAATCATTGTTTTATTAAGCTAGACATTAACAGAAGGTAAAAAGACTAGCACATATTTTGTTTTTCCATATAAAGTAAGTAATCATTCTCATAGGCTAAAGTATGGAGATACTTAAACAAACGTGTGGGTACTTATTAGAGAACAAGTTCAATAAACAGACCTGGTACAAATTCACTGAACAAACCTAATATAAGTTCACTGAACAAACCTGATATGAGAAATCCATTTAGAACAATACTTGTATGTCTATGGAATTTTCATTATGGTGATTATATAAGTGATCCTTTGATTTGAGGTCTCCAAAGTTATCTTATATAGGGATTGCTATGTTTTGATGTTATTTATGACCTACTTAATCATATATCGTTCAATCGGTAGTTACAGGATGTAGTATGAACTATATGGAGGTATTTGTGTGATCAAGATAAGATTCATCACCCTAAAGTAATTAGGGAGAATGTTCCATTATTCTCAATTAATATTGATTCATAAAATCCTTAGCAAATGTGAAATGGAGTTTTGTAAAAAGTTTACAAATGTCATTAATTGAATCGATATTTAATGGCAGAAAACTAATATTATAAGACTAAAAAAGAGTAGACATTAATTCCATACTTTGTCTAATCAAAATATTGTATGATGAAAGGATTGAATTATACGAAAAAATTATGCACGAAAATGTTAGTCATAACCACTTTGACATTCCTAAATATTTGAGTGGTCATGATGCGCTATTAGACACCAATCTTGATCTATAATTATAAATTACTTTTGGAGAAATAAAGATAAATTAAAAGGAGTTTTAATTTATCTAATTGTAATTATGAATTAGAATTATAATTTATAATCGTTGTCAACATATTTGGGAACCTAATAGGTCTCACATAAAGAATCTTTTATAAAGAGCAAAGTTATTTTAATCAAGTTAGACTTAATTGTAAAGTTTGAGAAACTTTATAATTAAATGTGAGATATTTAATAAATAAGGATAATATGAGATATTGAATCTTATTTAGTCATAATTGGTATTTAATTAGAATTATTTGTAATTATAATTAAAGTATAATTGAAATTATAATTTAATTTTGATTAAATTACTAAGATATCCAAAACCTATTATAAGTAGACTTATGCTCTAATAGAGCTAGCACTCATTGCTTAACCTTCTTTGTAAGAGTTACAGAGTTCTCTCAACCCATTCTATGGATATCATTAGAGGCTGGACATTTGTGAGGATACAGTGGTTTAGAAGGATTAGTTTCAGAAACATTTCAAGGGATACAATAAGATAAGGATCAAACTTCAAAATGAGGTACGAATATTTTATAGAATTAATGAGATCTTGGTTTTCAGAGATTAAAATTTACAAAAAAAGTTTCATAATTATTCTATTGAGATCGAGATCGGATCCTAGCCTAGTTTCCTAATAGGTTAGACAATTTTTATTTGTTTCACAGAGATTATAGATATGAGACTAATGAATGTAAGGACTAGTAAAAAGGCTATTAATTCATTGCATAAAAGGGTAGCTTGAGCAATTTATTATTGAGAATTATATGGTCAAGGATGGAAGTAGATAATAATAAATCTCACTTGCAATTATATGAGGAAAAGTCTAATGCAATATCTTTGATGTCCAAAGTGATTAATACCATTGTGGGTGAGTTGATGGATGCTAATGATAATGCAATAATGATTGTTGCATACTTAGCCAACTATAAAGTGAGGCGTATCCCACTGGATAACGACAAATCTATTAATATTTTATTTTATGACACTTTCATTATGCTAAGCTTTACTAATGCATAGTTAAGACCTATGATGGCACCCTTGATATGATTGACAAAGGACAAACTAATGTAGAAAGAAAGATATGCCTTTTAATGAAGCTAGCAATGTAGTTTATATAGATTACCAAATCTATAGACATTGTGGATAGATCATTAACCTATATTATCTTGGAAAGTCCCTTTATGTGTTTCCTTAAGGCTATTGTATCATTTTATCAAATTTTAATGAAAATTTTGACAAATAATATGGTAGCTAAGATATATAAAGATTCAAGGCAACTAAATAATACTACTATTCATCCCTAAAAGTTTATGGAAGCACTAATGTTTATCATATTGATTTATAAGACTCAAGGAAGGAAAAATAGAAAAAGCTAAGTAAGAGGTAGCTGATCTAGATATAGCAAATTCACGGATCACGAAGATGGTAAGGATATAAAAGAATGTCGATATGGAACTTGATAAAGCTTTACTAAGCCATTTAAGGACATCTTTATTTAACAACTTGAGTATATGATGAGGATCAATCCAGACGTGGTGATCTATAATTTAAATGTTAGTCCCAACTTAAAGCCTATCAAGTAAAAAAAAAAGTGAATATTTTCCTTAATGAGTTAATTTGCTATAGAGTAGAAGGTAGACAAGTTTTGCACTAATTTTATGTGAAAGGTGTGACACCTTAAGTAACTAAAAATGCAATAATGGTAAAAAATGAAAATGTGAAATTGAGGATATATGTCAACTTCACTAATCTTAACAAGGCCTATTTAAAAGACAAATATCCCTTGCCTAAGATTAACTAATTGGTGAATGTAATGATAGTCCATCAACAGTTGAGCTTTATGGATGCATATTTGAGGTATAACTAGATCCTATATATAAAGTAAATGAAGAAAATGCCTCACATTTGGCATGTAATGGAACTTAGTGCTATCAAGTAATTCCATTTAGGTTTAATAATATAAGATGCACCTATTATAAGTTAGTAAACATGGTGTTTAAACCTCTTCTAAATAAGATTGTGGAAGCTTATTTTTATAGCATGCTAGTGAAAATTATACAAAAAGAGGATCCTTTAAAATATATAAGGAATTATTTTAATATATATATATAAATATGAGATGAAGCTTAATCCATAAAAGTATGTATATAAGGTATTGATTAATGTTTTACTACAAGTGCACATTATAGTTGTAGCTAGTGCTAATGAGTATAGGTCAATCTTATGAGTATTGGAATTACTAGTAATAACTGTCTTTCTATTATACAGTCTAATAAATGATGGTGATAATGATTGATAAATGTCAAAATTAAAATAATAAACTAACAAAAATCGACACAATTGAATAAACAGAATAAAGATTAAAACAAGAAACAATTAATAAAGATAGTGGTACCTAAATTGTGAATCCTCTTATATCTTCTCATGCAATTAAGATTTCATGCATCAGTTTAATCTAAAGTTCATTGGATCATGGACATTTCTCAATTATGCTAAAATCTTTCAGAAGACTATTAAAAACTAATCCTAGTTTATTTAACTGACCATTAGAATTGTATTAACTGATTTATGAATTTTGCTATTAGGTTTGACCTTAATCAGGAATATTTATGTCAACTTATCTCTAAGTTTGTATGCAACTTCTTTTGGTTATACTAGATCAATATATATAAAGGATTTATTAACATTAAATGCATGAAATAAAACATGAATCAACATATTGACACATATTAATTTCGTAATAATAAAGAATATATAATTGATTCTTAACAAAACTAATGATCATATTAAATTAAATTAAAATCACTACATTATCTATCCTTCTAGGTACCATAATAATTTAGTTTCATAACATCAAAACTAAAGGAAAATAAAAATAAAAATAACGAAATCCCTTTTAATCTTCATAAAATTCACTTTAAATTGATAAAAATCCACGCTAAATATGTCTCTTTGAATGTTCTTTATTCTTTCTACCATTATGGCATCTACTTCTGCATCTCAATCTTCCTTCTTACTTTGATCTTTAGTTTTTCTTTTATATTTCTAAAATTAGGTTTCTATGTGATATATGGGCAATTACACTGTTATGTAATTGGCTGTGTACTTTTCCTGTAGTTTTATAACTTGATCAAAATGGTTCTAAATAGTCCTATACTTACCCGAATTCATTTCTTTTGCTCTAAATAAGTGAATTATGACTTAAGCATGAAATATGAATGAATTAAGTATAAAAAACAATAGAAACACTCAAATAAGCAAGTAAAATACACTAAATATACACTAAAAATTATGAACAATTAAGCACTTATCAAGTATTAGTGATGAATTTGTTGGGGTTCATGGTAACTCAATGTGGCATATAGGCTAATCTTGATAAAGTAAAATTGATCTAGGTGATGACACCTCATGATCTATTAAAGAAATGAAAAGGCTTAGAGGGAGGATAGCTAGTATATCTAGGTTTCTTTTTTATTTGGTTAGCCATTGTCTACCTTTCTTTCACATACTGACATATGTGCAGATATTTAATTAAGGATAGAGTAGTTCATTAATTGCTAAATACCCTTAAAATTGAAGAACTTTTATTCCTCTAGTTGATCATCTCACATTGGGCTATTAATTTTGTTTTGGTGAAAGAAGAGTTGATCAAACAAAATGCTAATTATTATGTTAGTAAAATCCCCTATTAGATTAAAGAAAGGTATATAAAATTGGAGGTAGAGTTTTTTTTTGTTACTGTTTTTTCTTTGTGAGAAATCTTATATTGTATTTCTGTGCTCATGTAATCAAGGTTGTCACAAACTTTCTCCTCTATCAAATTTTGTATAACCCTCAAGGTGTAGCTTGAGCCTAAACTAAAGATTGGTTAGGGTTGACTTATTCAATCAACTGCATGCACCCAAAGCTTGCCCAAAATCTTGTCAACCTATCAAATCCTAAAATCTAACTTGATTTACCTAAAACCTATCTCAAGATGCCTCTCAATCCTCTTTAGTCTCCGTTCTCTATCCCCTCTCCTTGATTATTTTCCATCACCTCTTCAACCTCGCCTAAACATCATATCTAGAACTTCCCAAAAATAGCTAAACAATAGCCACAAACAAATCCATTGACTTTTGTCTCTTATACAGACAAAAAAAGAAAAACCACCATAACAAGAAAAAGAAAAAGAAGATATGAGAGAACAAAAATAAAGGTGAAGAAGAACTAGTGCATGTAGTAAACAAAGGGCACAAGAATTCTTAAAGTATATTATGGACATAAAATGTTTGGAAAAGAAGGTGTAGAATTTAGTAATTTCCTCAAGAGAAAAAGTGAAGAACAAAAGAAGCAAGCCATAGAGGAGAGGATGCAGGAAGAAGACAACTGCTAAGTTTAAAATGGGTTTTATAACTTCATTATATATATAGTTGAGCTTCATGCTAGATCAAGCCTTAAAACCTATAAAAACCTTAAAATATAAAAGTATCAAGTTTAATGTAAAGCCTAATCAACTTAGTCTAATCTCGTTGATTCAAACTAGTTCGATCTAAGTTTGGGCTTCTTTGCTAAGCTTGAACCTAACTCTTTTGGGTGACCTTTTAAATGGTCTGCATAATTAAGCAAGCGTGATTTTTAATATATGTCCTAAATGCCTCTCAAATCTCAGGTACATATTGATTTTTTTGTTGAATGCATTGATAGACTTATGGAACATGAAGAATAAGTTGATCCCCAATCAATGTTTAATAATGTTTATTGATAAGTCTTGTAATATAGAAATTAATGAAGAAGGATTTATGGTTAAGGAATTTTTTAAAATCAAAATCAAATATATGTAAAAGAATAATTTCAAATCCTAAAAAATGAGGTGGAATATAAGACAATGTTATGTGAAATTAGGTTGGTGCATTATTTAAAGTTGAAAAAATTGTATGAATGCTCTAACTTGTAGCTGATAGTGGATAAAGTTCTTGAAACCTTTAATGTAAAAGAGAAGAATATGTGAAGGTATCAAATGAAATATCTTCCAATAACTTAAGTTATAAGTATAAAACTTTAACTAATCCCTCAAGAAGACAACTCAATGGCAAATAAAATGTCTAAATAGCTTGTAAAGAGAGTTTTAAAGTGATAGATTTTCTATAAAGATAAAGTTGATTTCAAATACAGAACTTTTAGTTAATCTTATTCAATTATTGGAGGACTAATAGGTAAGAGCAATCAAATTGATATGTGTTTAATTGTTGATATATTTAATCATTTACACTTAGTGATTAATGATACGAAAATGCTTAGGATACTTACTTTAATTCATATATGATTTTAGGTATAATTTGGAAGCAGATAAATTAAAGTGAGCCAAAAGTACTACATTTGGGTTGTTTTCTAAAGAAAAATTTTTACTTACCTTCATGGAGCAAGAAGAATAAAATTAAAAGACAAGAAAAATGGTACACAAAGAAGAAGAAAAATTTAAAAGCAATCAGCATTTGGAGACACAAAACGACAATAAAAGAAGGAACCATGAGAATAAAACAATATGGTAGTATAGTAGGAAATGTTGTGCACAACGCAGAAAATGCTACATTGTGCATAGGAAACGCTGCACACAATGCAAGAAACACTGCACACAATGCAACGTGTTATGCATTTTATTAAAAAAACACACAGAAGAATTGCGAATCTGGTACGTGGAATGAATAGTGTGCTAGGACAATAAACCTTCAAGGTTTATTTGTCCTATTAAGTTATAGTGGAGGCAACAAAAAATAGTGAGGGGTTGCGACATAATGGGTCCCAGTAAGCATGGGTGTGAAGCAGGGTTTACGACTTGGCTTGGAGAAAGTGAAGAAGAGCTACGGTAGAAGGTGGTGTGAAAAGAGGGGTGAGCATATGGAGAAGATGACTCATGGTTGGAGCATGCTCATGAAGGGCTAGATATATCGGTTCAGAGATGAAATAGATGTCGATGACCTGGGTTAAGTATTTTTTTTAATGTTTTGTTGTTTCTTTCTCTCATTAGGAATTTATTGTGTTATCCTATGTTAATTGATTTGGGTATTGTGTAACAACTCAGACCACCTGCCCATAAATATTGTCCTCTTTGGGTTGCCCCTAGGGCCAAACCCCTCACGGTATTGCTCTTCCCACCTGTGAGAAAATGCATCTGTAAGGGAGAGGTATCCATACCCTTATAAGGCATACTTCGTTCCCCTCTCCAACCAATGTGGAATCTCACACTCTCCACCCCCTTAGAGCCCAGCCTAGTTGGCACAATAATTTGGGTACCGGCTCTGATACCACTTGTGATAACCCAAACCACTCACTCATAAATATTGTCCATTTTAGACCTTGGCCCAGCTAAGCCCTCACAGTTTTGCTTTTCTCGAGAACTTCTCAAGAGGTCATCCCTCTTGATACTACTCTTGCCTTAGCACATTTAACTTTGGAGTTTTGATGGGATCCGATGCATTATGGCATGGAAAACATATCTATAGGGGAGAGTCCAACTCTCCAGCCAGTCCTACCGACTCAGGTCCTGGCTCTGATATCATCTGAACCATGTTACATGCATATTCAAGCATGGAGAGGGTTCTTTAAGTCAAAACCAAAATTTTCCCTTTAGGTGAAACTTTGTGAATTTTTGAATATCTTTTGAAATTGATGGTTTAAATGAACTCTATGATGTTAATTATGTATGTATGAAGTGAATTGATGATGGAAAATGAGGAAGAAGTACATTAGGAGGCTTTCAAGTTTATACCTTTAGGTGTTTGATAAAACGCCTAAGTGAACTTGGCTTAAGATTTAAGGAATTTGATGGTGTGCATTGCAAAGAGGCTTTCATGTTTACTTAGAGTGAACTTGAATTATTGTTTAGATTGAAAAGTAAAGGCCTAATGTGCTTGGATAAAGATGTTCTTAATTATGTTATGAAATGAGTAAGTTTGGATTAAAGGCATCAAATGCCTTAGAAAATGCAAAAAGAGAAGCTAATGTGATGGTGTATAAATATGAAATTTGTGTTTAAGTAGTAATTTCATCGTATATTTTTTTATGTATAAAGGCTCGGGACCTATGAATTAGGGAACTCGTACTGAGGATTGTTGAAGTTAAGAGAGACTATATCTTCTTTTGTGGTGAGTTGGGGAACCATATTTCTCATATGGGATTAAATCACTTTAAGCCATATACGATGACTTGTATGTTGGACCTAGGTAATGCATAGTAGAATTTTGTCTTCAATAAGTGCTAGTATATTTGTGTATTTAATAAACAATATTGTTTTGAATAACTCTTTGCTATTAGAGTGCAACTTATATTTTTATTTCGTATTATGAGAAATGACATTGTCTTGAACGAACCTGCACTCGAAGTGTAAAAGAATAATGTTTTATTATCTGAAACTATGTTTTTGATTTGTACTTAGAGTGCAAAAGATGACTTTTATGGAATGAAATAATGTTTTCAAACTTACTTATGCATAAATGAGTCATATATGCTACATGTATGTTTTCTCTTTTGGCTTAGAGCCACATCATGGTTTCATTTTAACGGTTGGACCTATAAATAAAGGCATGATGCCTTACTTGATTTTTGATACTTAAATGTTGAATATGATTTTTGTGATTGGTGAGGAAACGATTGGTCAATCGTGTGCTGAGCACAATTGATTAAGCGACCCTCGTACCCTTGACGCTTGTACATTAAAGTCAAGTCGTCGTATCGACACCTTTCTACGGGACTTGCGGGTGACTCTAAGGGTCTGGACACTGACGAGGTCATCATCTAAGGTCATGATACTCATGTCGACTGTAGTTCGGACACACCACGGATGAAAGTCGAGCCAACACTGAGTGTCGGTGGGTGTACACACTAGTTTGGCCAACTAGTGGTGTCACACATGATTGTTTTGGCTTATCCTGATATTGATTTTCCTATCAATATTTAATTTATACATATGATGTTTTTATGCATTTTTATACTGGATTTGGAACTTATGTTCATCGGATGAGTGAGTTAATAGGCTAGGCCTATGGTTCCTAACCAATAAACATTGGGTCATAGGCTGGGCCTATGTGTTTTCTATGTGATATATATATTCACTTCATAGGTTATCTACACCGTCTTGGTATGAATCGAATTCTATTTGTGATATATGTTTTTCTTGCTCACTGAGTACATAGTGTACTCACCCCCTCCGCTTTCCAACTATGCAGGTTAATTTAGTGAGTTTGAAGCTCTGAGTGGATCGTGTGGTCTTTTGACATTTTCGGGGTATTACCACACGTGGGTAGTTTCTTATTTTATACTTTTATCATCTAGAGGCTCATGAACTATGTTTGTGTAGATATGCTTTATGATTTTGTAAGTTAACTTTTGATTGCCTTGTGTTTTATAAATAACTTTATGTATGAATCTTTTAATACTGTTGTTAAGATTGCCTTGAGTAGACTTTAAAGTCCTGAAGTTGTGGTTGGTTGTGAATATAGAAATGTATTTGAAATTGTTTGCAAGTTTTGAGATTTTTAAAATACAGCCATTGTGCTGTCCAAATTTTTCAAAAAAATAAAAAAGAAAAATATAGATATTCAATTAGCCTTGCATAATCGGATTAAGAATACTGTTAGTGTCCTTAGCCCGGTTATGCAGTAGTTGTCATGGGCCCGATGTGGTACCGGGTCATGACACAAAATTATTGATCTGGGCTCTTTGGATAAAATATGCAACTTAATTAGGATTCAGTGTTAGTTTATCAACCTATAAGTTGTCACATTCATTCGTAATTTTAGGTCTTTCGACTAAGTAGTTTTGCTAGTGTTTTTTCATGAAAACGAGTAGCTAAAGAAAAAAGGTAGGCAAGAAAAGAAAAAGTGTTTGTAAATTCTAAATAAATAACTATTTTGCTAGCCTTCGGGTTATGAATAGAGCTAGTAGGCAGTTGAGAACGTGATGTAGTCGAGTAACCATATCGACATTCATCACAAATGTGTGCCCTTATGTCAAAAGGCTGTAATGATGTTCCAGCCAAGCAACTTACTAAAAACATGACTTAGTCGAGTTTGACATTCATCATCAATGTTTGCCTCCGTGTAAAAAGACTAGGTCCATACCCACAAAAAGTAACAAAAAAGAATGTTTTCTAATAAAAACCTGTCAAACTTATAAGTAGCTTAACTTTTAATAAAAACGTACTAAGGTTTAGTTACAAAGTTTGATTGACCAAATAATTATTAATGTATGAGTACAATTGAAAGGGGTGAATAAATTTGGCATTTAAGTTTTGATTAATATGTATAATTAGTGTAGGGTTCCTAGACGAGAATTTTGCTTGTTAATAATTTGGAACAACTTGAATGATTATGTTTAGAGTTAAATTTGTTTTGTGAAGTTGAAGTCATTTCCTCATTAAAGCATTGTGTGCTTTATGTTTTTGTGTTGTTTGTTGCTTTGTTTGCTTAAGAACAAGTAAACATTTAAGTGTGGGGATGTTGATAAGTGTAAATTGTATAGTATTTTAGGGCATAGTTTGATATGTGTTTAGCTATTAATTCAATCATTTAGTATATGTTTAGGGTAGAACTATGTTAGTTTGTTAATTACTTGTGCTTTAGGGGTTAGTACAAGCTTTTGATCTTAAATATTATGTTTTTGAGGTACCTCAATGTATTTCGTAGTGTTTCAGGGTCAGTATTGGAGAACGAAGGAGTGTTGGAAGACATTTGAGCTGAAATAATAGCCACAATTGTGAAAAAGGCTCAGATGTCGGCCACGATCATGGCCTGCAGTGAACAGACGCACAGTTACTTATGAACTTCACATTTTGAGGGACTTTTTAGACCTTCGGCCCCCAAAAAGACCCTAAAATTACCTAAAATATAAAAGCCTATTTAAAGAACATTAAGACGATCACAAAGGAGCTTTTTGCATCAATCACACTTGAAATCCTAAAAAGATGATATCGAGAGAGAGAAAGAAGAAGAAGGAAAAGGAGAAGACAAAGACGAAGACGAAGACGAAGCTGACTCGACGTGCTTCCCAGATCAGGAGGTTTCCTGATGTCGTTGCCTTTCATCATCTATTCTAAGTCATTGGTTCCTTTTCGTTTCGATTTTATTTATGTATAGAATTGAGATGAATAGTATGATGATAGGATTTGGAATATTGATGATGTTTTAAACTCTCCTTCAGGATTTTATTTTGATTTAATGATAATTTAGTCGATTGTGTTATTGGAAAAATGTCGTGATTTGATTGCATTCTTACATAATTCTGTAATAAACTGAGAGGGTGAATTGAATGAAAAACGATTAAATCAAATTAATGAGAGTTAGGCAATTTAATAGAAATTATGTTAAATCATATTAATAATTGTGCAGAGAGAGATCCTGTGTGATATTCTGATCGTTTATTAAAGTATTTAAGATCTAATTAGGGTTTGGATAATTTATGAATTGAGAGATTGCAAACTTAATAATCTAATTGGGCTTTATAATTTATGGTTTAATGGTTATAACTCAAGGGAGAGTAATCGGCCCTAGGATAGTCTAGAACCGACACTCCGTTAACACATAATCGACTAGGTTAGCATTAATGATAAGTAAGATCCCCTTTCTTATAAATTGGTAAATTCCTTTGGTTGATTTCTATTGTGATAGCACATTACTCACTTATTAATACTTTTGTGTTTAACTTCTAATTTGATTAGTTGAACTTAATTCTCGTAATTAATTTTTTTTACAACTTTTTATTTTCAATTTTATAGTTTTCTTGAGCTTAGATTTTAGGATTAGATTACTCTCCTTCCCCATAGGATCGATACCTTTAATATTATTGTTCCATTAAGAATTCGATTTCCTTTCGTTTCAGAAAGCTTTTGATTCGATTTGTGTTTCCGTTTTCCGGTTGAGGTCCGGTTCCGGAATCGAGTCCCAACAATTATGCTACAAACTATGCGCTTGCAGAATATTGAGGGGTTTATAAGATTAAAACTTAACCCAATCAGTAAAGAATGAGTAAGTAGCGCGAGTTGATGACTAAGCAAAATGATAAAGATCATGGTCAAATGTCCCTATGTTATAATTTTAGTGTTTGATATAAATGGATCCATTATCCATTATGTGACAATTTTCTTTTACTTTATAAAAGCTTAAGTTTTGTTTTTTGATTAAGCAAAAACAATATTATATCATATATGAATCTTAATGTCTACATTGTGGTTCTTTCAATAGGTTGAATGTCTAAAATCTATATAAATATTATGCTCTTCTAATATATGTGTGTTATGTTTTGTAAGCTGTCTACCACTAAGAATATAAGTTATACTGATATTGGCCATGTTCAAAATTTATTTGTGGAGATTTTGATATCGATGTATCAGTTATATTCTTTTGTTTATATAGCCACGTTAGGTATTTTGGTTAGATATACACTTAGGAATGCATTACAGATAGATTAACATTATTTTTTTGAAAAAGTAAATAAGCTTATTATTAATAGATAAAAGATTTATATATAATCAGTTTAAGCCTCATTAGAAATAGAATATATAACACATTCAAATAGTTTAGCCAGCATCAAGTAAAAAAATAAAACAAAATGTGTCCCTCATGCTAAGTAAAATCCCTCGAGTAATCATAAGACCCAAAAATGACCTAATTTTAAAGATCTTCTACACAGTTCCTGAGATGGTGTCGTTGCCTGAGGAAAGTATTCTAACATTAGAGATTAAAGTCCATCATTTGAATGCATACAATATGAATGTATTTTCAACTCCTTCACTCCATATCGGACGTCCTTTCCCCAATTCTATATGAAGTTTACAGTAGCCCATATAGAATAGTCCATATGTTGGACCCCGATCTTTTAGTGGACTTTAACATTGGTAAATGACTATGAAATGAAAAATGAATAGTGAAAGTGTAAAATTTTGGAGAATAGAAAATCTGAAATTTTTGTGCTATAAGTGCCCACTAAAGCTTTGTAAAATCTTATATTATGATGTTAATGAAAGACTTTTGAATTGTATTGTATTTTGTATATGTTTGATAAAAAGATGATATAGTATGATGTTGAACATGGCCTTGATTAAACGGTTTGTTTGCTTTCGATTTCGAGCCATTCGATTCGCTTTCGATACTTTCACTTTATGATTTCCGAACCTTTCGATCCGATTTGTGTTTCGCATTTTTTTGGCCCACTTTCGACTTTGTGTTGTTTGCTTCCGATTCTTTCGCTTTATGATTCGATTTCTTTCGTTTTGCTTTTGGCCCAATTTGGTTTAGGGTCCATTCTTTGATTCGTTTCCCCCGCTTTGTTTTTCGATTTGTGTTTCCGTTTTTCAGTTGGGGTCCGGTTCTAAAATCGGGTCCTAACATGAATTGTGTATGTTTAGGATTATAATTATGTAATGCGATTATATGTTTATGTTTTTGATTATTATGTGGTTTAGAGCATGTCATTGGACTTTAATTTTGTGCACTTGAGGTATTTTGATGTGTTTATTAGCGTTTGAAATCAGATGAAGAAGATCAAAAGCCATGATAGTGACATCCCTATCATGGTCATGACATAAATGATCCAGCAAGGGTCAGGATTGTGAAATCATTGTTATGATGGTGGAAGAAGCTCATTTTCAAGGGTCATGATCATGACATCAGTCTAACAATTACATAAAATTAACAAAATTAAATATCTAATTTATGGAAAAATCAAAACTGAAATGAGATTAAACTAAAAAAATATAAAAACAACCAATTAAGCCTAATTGAAAATTTGATAGTGCTTTGTAGAGTTTAAAGACATCCATTTATAAGAAAAAGTTCTAAAAAGACATGTGAACATGGTCTTCTCTTGATCTTTTAGATAAATAAAAATCTGATTGTATCTTGAATATCCATCAAGAAACTAAATGAATATATGTCTAGCTGCTCTCTCTATCATTTGATCTATGAACAGTAAAGGAAAATGATCCTTCTTAGTCTTTGTGTTAAGCTTCCTATAACCAATAAATATCCTCTAACCTATGACTGTTCGAGTAGAGAGTAACTAACCCTTTTCACTTTCCATCATTGTCATCCCTCCTTTATTAGGTACACATTGTATTAGATTCACCTATGTACTATCTAAAATAGGGAAATAAATACCTGTATCTAAAAGTTTCATTACCTCTTTCTGACCACTTCTTTCATATTAGCATTTAATCTTCTTTATCTCTCACTCACCGTCTTATAACTTTCATCAAGATTGATCCTATACATCACCAAATTAGGACTTATGCCTTTTATATCTAAAAATTTTCATCCTTTGGGTCTCATCCTCTTTCTAATTGTCTTTACATTCTTCCTTCTCTAACTCTTCATGTTCTTCCACATCCTTACCATCAACTTCTTCTTTATGGTTTTCCTCTTTCTCTTTTACACAACTATCAACTATATCAATTTTCAAGTAAGTGTTGCTCTCCTTTGAATTCATTAGTATCTTACTCATATTAAACTTAACTTATTCATCACCAATTTAAAGAATTATTTTCCTTCATGTACATTCACTAATGCTCTTCTCGTATTCATGATCTGTATACCAAAAATTAATGGATAGTTTTGATCCTTTTCAAATTTTAGCAGTATGAAGTCTAAAGGAATGATAAACTTGTCCACTTTGAGTAGCATGTCCTCCACTACTCTAAATGATTTCTTTATTGATTGATCCACCAAATGAATGAGTATGGATGTTGGCTTCACATCTCCTATCCCTAATTTCCTAAAAGTAGACAAAGACATAAGATTAATACTTATACCTTAGTCATATAAACACTTATAATATTCTAAATTAGTAACTACATATGAGGGCATATGGTTGGTAATTATATATGAGGGCATATGGTTGGTAATTATAGAGTTAAAACTCTCTATAAAAGACACCGTCTAACTCCAAAGTTAGCTTGTTGATAGGATATCCTATAATAACCCATAATGCCTAAACGTATTACGTATATCTAAGAGATTGGCCAAATGAACATTAGGATCTTTATTGGACAGCCTATAAAAATGGATATCAATTTATAGCTTATTCGATAAGGCTAGTTTAATTTCAAAATTATTTAGTTGCATAACTTTTTGATGTCTTATTTTTCAAATTTCCCTCTCTTAGTTGGTGATGTCAGAAACTTGTATATCTTTGAGTTTGCTAGAACTCCTTATTGTTCTTGTGTTCATACACCTAAAATCACATAAGAAAAATGTCAAATTAAAGAAAAGTAACTCAAATTACACCAGTTTCTAAATTTACAATCCCCGACAACGAACCCCAAAAACTTGTTGGTTTAATTTTTTAATTTATCTATACCACAAGTATACGACTCATATCTCTATAGTATAAACAATATCTTTCCCATGATGGTTGTTACTAGAAACCTAACAAATGTTTTTACACTTTGTTTAAGGTAAAAAATGTAATAAGTCTAACTAGAAAATAAACTAAACTAGAGAAAATTGACAACTGATCAATAACAAAGCAACAGTAAACTTGTGATTAATCGGTGATAACAACTTAGGAATTATTTCTATCCTTGTTTGGTTTTCACCTTGCCTTTTTGATTTAGTAATACCTGAACTTAGATATCTAATAATTATGATTAGTCTGTCTCGAGATCTAACCAAGTAATCCCAATTAAAATAGATAAGAATTAAATTCTTACTTCTCATTTATCAAAACTCTTCATAACTTTCTAATTAGATTTGAAGCAACTTTATAGGTAACTAATAAGCAATTAAGATCTCTTTTAATTGCCTATTAATATGATTTTTATAGGTTTATTATGGTAATAGCTCTCATTGTGCAACATAACACTGATATTTCAACCTAATCTCCCCGATTTAGATCAAAGATTAAAATAGTAACCACTATAAAGTATATTTCTATTAAATCAAGAACATAAAAGTTTAACAAAAAATTCAAGAATAATTCCTAGAAAAATTAACAATTCATAGCTAAATTGAATCCATAATTATTCATAATAAGAACAAGGATAGAAAAGGAAATAGCAGAAGATTGAATCTTGGATGTATTCTTTTTCTTATCCATGAGCTAGAAAATTTTGCAACTTTTTTCTTCTGGAATTTTTGTTTCTTTGATCTCCTTGTCAGATGTTCTAGTAGCCTCTTCTTGTGTTTTGGTTGCTTGAAATACTTCTTAATCCTCTTAGGGGTCTTTTCTATGGTTTTATCACTTGTTTATACTCCAAAAATTGTCCCAAATCATCAAAAATACAAAAAACTCGAAATTTAAAAATTATTTCGTTACATGATCATGCACTATCTTTTGTCTACAATCACTTACACAATCGTTGGAGAGGCACACCAATTGTTGTAACTTCAATCCTACACAATCGTGATAGTCCTCGTCCTCCAACTTCTTCTTCAACTTTTCTTAAAGTTCCCTATCTCAAATTGAATTGTGTTTGATTATTTATACATTTACTTTAAAACATTTATTGATTAAAGCTATGAAATGCTTAAGATACTTGTTTTGGTCCATATTTGGTTTTATGTACAAGTTGGAAGCATAAGAGCTAAAATGAGTTAAAAGCACATTCCTTGAGCCATCCTTTTGATGTTCAAACTCATTTGTCTTTATGGAATAAGAAGGAGATGGATTAGGATGAATATGGGACAAGAAAATGCAATAAAATGAAGAATTTAGTATGACTCACATGATACACGACCATGTATCCACTTATATAGTCGTATGCATCCAACTGTATATCTTCCCAGAAACCTAATTTTAGCCTTAAATAGACATTTGAGAGGTCAAAAGAGGGATGAATCATTTTTGGAACATGAAAGGAGGAAAAATCTTATTTCTTTGGGATCTATAAAGGGATAAGCTTCCTTCTTACAGTTGGTAGGCGAAATCGAAGCCGAAGAGCACATTTAGGCCTTTGATTCTGTCTCTCTAGAAATTGTTTGTGTTATTCTTAGCTTAATGTTTTGGGTGTTCATGTATGAATAATTAATATTAACATATTATTTACGTATGAACCAATTTTCAAAATATGGTCAAGTAATTTATGGTAAACTAATGGTGATGAATAATCATTAGGGATAACATGATATGGCCCAAACTTCTATGGTTGTTACCTAGATTAATCTGTTTTCCTAGTTCATAATGCAACTATCTTACTTAATCTAGAGAGCTTATTCTAGGTTGTTTATTAGCTAGGTTTAGATAAAGAGCTTATTTTAATTAAACATAACCTAAGGGAGAATTGGGGTTAACATAGTTTATTGTTATCCTATGATTAATTGTTTCAAAAAGGAGGTATGAGAACAACAAGATGATTAACTATGCTTATTTGTATGCAGGTTGAGATTAACTAAGAACTAGATTCCAAACTCATTCATCAATCTTATCACTTTTTGACTGTTTGATTTAAATTTTGTTAGTTCAATTTTACTTTATTTTGGTTTCAATTCCAACCAAAATGCCTCACTATATGCTATACACTGATTCATTTCATTACAAAAGCTATAAACACTCTTTATATATACTATCCCTACCACCACTACTATAAATTTAGTTGTGCAGAGTTAGGTTTTATTTTTTGGTGTGTTTGAGATGCATCAAGAATTTTGGCATTGTTTCCAAGGAGTGTAGTGCTTCAGTTTTTGTTTTTTATTTCAATTGTTATTTTGTATAAATTTGTTTATAATTAGTTTTTTACATTTATTTCTTGGTCTTTCCATGTTTGTTAGTGTTTGTGTATGGAAAGGACACTACAAAGGGAATATGTCAATGTTGTTGGGGGAAATTTTGCCTATAATGTATTAATGTGTGTTTAATTGTTTATACACTCATTTCTTAACACTTAGTGATTATTATTGTGAAATGCTTAAGATACTCATATTTGGTATTAGGTATAAGTTTGAAGCATAAGAACTAAAATGGGGTAAAAGCACAATCCTTGAGCCAACATTTTGATGTTCACACTCAATTACCTTTATGGAATAAGAAAGAGATGGATTAGGGTGAATATTGAACAAGAATTACAAGAATAAGAACAATTTAGCAAGACCTAAGAGATACACAAGAAGAAGAGCAATTGCTGGACCCTCCTTCCGGAGCCCAACATTTGGAGACAATTAACAGTTAAACCACATTGCAAATTTTTTTAAACAATTAAAGCATATGTGAAAGTCGATAATCAAATATCGACCCAATTTATTTAAAACCATTTTAGTCACAAAGATGCAAACATTATTGCACACATCAGAGTTTCGGTAATCACTTGGGCCCATTACAGAACACGATGTTTGTTTTCACAATATCTTTACATTTCAAAAACCCTCCTTTTTCTTTTAATATAAATACAAAAAATACAAAATACAAACTACAAACTACACGTGATACCATTGAATACTTATGCTTACAATGATTCCAAACTACAAAAAGTTCCAGAACTAACTTAATAACAAAAGCCTTTAACTATCTTGTTGTTCCAATGCCTTGCAAGGTTCGCTAATCTTCTCTTTCTGCACCTGAGGAGGGAAGCGTGGGGTGAGCTACACAGCTCAATGGCTAATATATTTATAGCCATTATATATATATATATATATATATAGCGATTCTAGCATTCATACTTTATTCAAGCAATTGAACATTCATCAAATTTCACTCAAATCACATAACACTCAATATGCTTCATACTTGACAATTTAAAGATGCAATGTATAACAAATGGCTCGAGGGTTCCATAAAATAGAATGAGGAAACTGAAGTTTACCCTATGAACAGAATGAGTCTATTTTTCAGAGCTCATATGCCATAAGCAGGCAGCCGGGAGAAGGCTCTTGTCAATGTGCACGTGACGAACAAAATGGTTCCACTCTCGCCCAAACAGAAGCATATAATCATGCTCAAATCATTTTATCAAATGCTTTCATACTTTTTATGTTCTTTCTTCTTTCCATTCAAATCAAAATGCCACGATACATTTTAATGACATTTTAATTATATCAACATATAATGTATTTTCAACAAGTAAATTTCAAATAATTTAACACATATCCACACATAGGCAAGAATTTGTCCAATCACACAATAACTGTAAGTATATTACCCACCTAATTTGTTTGCAAAACTCCAAGTCAAGGTTGTCTTTCCCCTTGCTCTTAGGTAGGATTCTCTTGGTTCCCTTGATTCTTCACCAATTGAAGAGATCTTTAGCTCAAAGGGAAGCTCTTCTCTTCCTCTTCCTTTTTCTTTTCTTGAACAACTCCAAAATCTCTTTTAAAGACTAAGAAAAGTTAACCCTAGCTTGTTTTCTCTTCTTTCTCTCTTTCTCTTCTTCTCTTCGTATTTCTCTCTCTTCTTCATGACACTCTCTCTTTTTTTCTTCAATTTTGGTTGTTCTTTCTTCTTAAAATGCAAGACAACACTTCTTCTTCCACTTATGCTCTTAATGATTGAGAAATGTCCCATTTGCCCTTCTATTTATGCCTTATGTCTTTTATAATTAAGTGTCTTTCCAAAAGCACTCTTGAATATTCTAACATATCTCTTTCTTCAAGACAAATGTTCCCAACAGTCTTAAGCTTCTAATGACACTAAAATCAATCCATTTGGTTTAGAAATCCAAAAGTTGTATTCCAAACATTTTCAGGCTGTTTTTATTCTAAAGTAGTATACTATACCCAACTTCCATTTAGAATTTTAAAGTCTTATAGACTGAATTAAATTTCAATTTCTTCATATCATTTGTAGCTCCAAGTATCTAGTTTATTTCAAAATAAGAACCATCTAATTTGGAATCCTATAAATCCAGATATATTCAAAATATCGAAGTATGTCCAGTAAACATCCAATTCATACTCTTCCTACCGATACCCTTACTTTGATTCAATCCATCTCTTTCAAATCAATACCAAATGCTATAAAAATATATGGAGGCACAGAAAAATGTGTTAATAAACCATTGGTTCAAGAATCACTTCATTTAGAGGTCGGAGAACAAAGTTATGACCGAAAGAATCAAACATGATTTTGGCCCCAAATCATATTGAACCTGTCTCGGGACAAATGACATAACTCTCTCTACAAATGTTGGATTAAGATGATATTAGAACTATTTCAAAGAGGACTTTGAGATATACAACTTTGAAGAAGACCTCGAGGTTAGATTTTATCATCTAAAGGGTCAAAATGGAGCTGACGATAGGATCAGATGAAGCCAAAGGAAAAAGTAGACGAATGGGAGAAAAATAGACAAATGGGGAAATTTGCCATAACTTTCCCTACATATATCAGATTAGAATGTTCTTTAGATGGTTCGAAAGAAGACTTCAAGATATACAACTTTTATGAAGACCTTGAAGACAGATCCTATCGACTGAAGGGTCAAAAATGGAGTAGAAGATAGGTACAGGCGAAACCAAATGAAAAAGCAGAAGGTCAAACATAGATTAAGCAAAACATATAAGATGCAGAGCACAGACGACACATCTTCATATATGACACATCATTACAGAAGAAACAAAATATAAATGACACGTCATCACAGAAGAAGCAAAACACATATGACACATCATCACAAAAGAAGCAAAACACAAACAACACGTCATCACAGAAGAAGCAAAACACAGCTGACACGTCATCACAAAAGAAGCAAAACACAGATGACATGTTATCATAGATGATACGTCATCACAGAAGAAGCAAAACATATAAGAAGCAAAAAAAGCAGAAGATACATCTTCACAGATGATATGAGTTTACTCTTGAACACTTTCTCTTATAGGGACCATAACTTTTGACTCCAAAGTCAAAAATTCTCATGCTATATATCGTTGGAAAGATAAAAGAAAGAACTACAAATTTTTGAAGACAAATTTCTCTAATCTAGCCTAGATAAATCTAGAATTGCCCTCAAATTTAGAACATGAATTTTACATTCCTTTACCAATGTACTGCACTTAGTTCTCAACTTCACCACAAATTTCGAGATTCTTAAAGACAAAATTTAAATTAGATGTCTTCATAAGAAATGTGTCCATATATTTCTATTTTAATCCAAATCAAGAATCATCTCGTTTAGATAACTATGAAAAAAGTTGTGGCTAAAAGACTGAAGCATACTCCGTGAACATTTTCCAGATCAACCCCCCATTTTGTTTCACAATCTTTCTTTAACACAACTTATACCAAGATCACCTTTTCTACTTCATTTACTCCTCATTCTCAACTCCATTTCAAATCAATATCATCAAAACAAAAATATAGCCCATGAACAATCATGAACATTAGTAACAAAACATACATATATATACATATTCTTCACCAACTTACTACACAAATTCAACTTCATTTTTGCTTTCATTCTACTTCTAACTTTCACCTTAATTCTTCCCATTTCGAATTCTCTTATCCACTAA
>JAOSBK010000005.1:34525985-34543744 GCA_027568895.1 Erythroxylum shatona | reverse complement strand
TCGCTATTCATTTTGTTTTCGCCTCCGATTTCCGTTTCTTTCGGTTGGGATCCGGTGTTCCGGATCGGGTCCCAACAGATATGGTATCAGAGCAAGAGTGAAAGTGTTAAGTTTAAGGTAGTTGGGTTTCGGACCCAACAGACAAAGTTAGGTTCAAATTGTTAACTTTGCATAATTCTCATAGGAATGATAATATTATATACTACAAGATACGATTTATATACTTGCAGTATATTGAGGGTTTTATTAGCTATAAAACTTGCTCAACACCAAGACCATGTTTGGGGGATAATAGATATGTATAGAGTTTAAGACAATTTGAATAGCGGTAGTCTTCCTCTAAATGAGAGGGTTTTATTAGTCCAGGAAGCTAGCTTCTTTTGAATTCTTTTGATTGGAGGATATCATTCGTTAAAGAGAATTCTTCTAGTAGTGATAGGTAGTCCCAAGTGGCAAAAGGGGGTCTATATTCCAGTGATGTTAGCAATTCATTCTCCAAGGGCTTAGCACTTGTTGATTATCACTTGTAGATAACACAAAATGGATTTTATTAAGATTGACTACAAACCCAGATAGATCCCTAAACTAATCTAAGGCAGACATAAGAATTTCAATTGATTTGTAGTGAGCTTTATAGAAAAGAAAGAAATCATCAACAAAACACAAGTTGACTAATGAAACTTCTTTGCATTTGTTGTGGTATTTGAGAGACCTCCTATTCTCAACATTACACTTCAAGAGTTAAGTAAATACCTCCATAAAAAGAATAAAAAGGACATGGAGGCATATGATCACCTTGTCTTAGCCAAAGTTCTAATAAGAGTACCATTAACCAGAGTAGAGAAAGAGGTGGTGGTTATACAAGCTTCAATCTAGTTGATGATTTGTCTTAAAAGCCCATAACTTCTAAGGTCAAAAGAACATAATTCCATTCACCACAATCAAATGCTTTCTTGAGATCAACTTTGATAGAACAGTTTGGATATGATTTCTTTTTAGTATATCCTATTAGGAACTCCCGAATTGTCAAAATATTATCACCAGTCAACCTCTCTTGTATGATTGCACTTTAATTATCACCAAGAGCTCCCAAAATTGCTTTGAGCCTATTTGCAATATTTTGGAGATGTCTTTACAGAGGAAATTAGTACAAGTCATAGGTCGTCAAAAGAGGCAGGGCTACTCACCTTAGGTATCAAGCAAGTAAATGTCTTATTGAGCTCTTTTAGTAGAATTCTTATTGAGACAAACCCAGTAATAGTTGCTTTAATCATAGGACCAATTACATGCTAAGATTTTTTAAATAAAAAATCATTAAAGCCATCAAGCCATGGGCATTATTTGTTTTCATTTGGAACATTACCTTTTAACTTTATTATCATCTACCTATTTAGTAAGAGAGCTAACCTCAACATTTGTTAGCCTTTTCTTAATGAAGGAGCTTAAGAATTAAGAAGAGGCATTAGCCCTTTAGGAACTTCCATAGAAGTTTATGAAGTGTTTATTAGCTTCACATAGAAGATCCCTTTATTGGTAGAGAGTTTTCCTATCAAGGGAGGTTAAAGCACAAATCCTATTAACATTTCTTCTATCCATAATGGAATTAGAAAATAATTTAATCCATCTTTCACCTTCCTTGAGTCAATTCCTCCTAGCTCTTTGCTCTAACAAACTAGAATGATTACTTAAAAGCTTGCAAGCACTTATTTAGAAGGAGTTTCTTTGAATTCAATAAGGAACTATCACCTAGATTGGAAAGTAGGTTAGCTTGAAGAGAGACTAAGTTAGCCTTAGCTATGGTTATATGGTGAAGGGTACTGGAGTTCTTTTGTGTTTTGAGAGTCTTCAATTCAAGCTTAATGGCTTTAAGCTTCTGCACACATATGAATTGAGATATTTCATAAATCATAGCCTGTAATCCCCTTGTAATAGAATCCATGAAGTCCTCTTCATTGAACAGAGAGTTATTAAAACTAAATGGAGATTTTCTTTTTATCAGTAAACATTTCCCCTATCATAATTAGAGTACGATCAAAAATTAAAGGGTATAGGAAAGAAGCTTCACATTCAAGAAAATGATGCAACCACTCTAGGTTGACCATAGCTCTATCTAGCTTCTTCTTTAGGAACCAATAAGAGGATTGCTTATTATTCCAAGTGAAAAAGAGACCATAGGATTTAATATTAACCACTCCCAAATGTTCTATAGATTCTTTGAAATCATAAGAGTAATTCTGAAGGGAAAACTGTCCTTCAACCTCTGTTTTGTATAAGGTGGAATTGAAATCTCCACTTATGAGCCATGGACCAACCACCCTCCTTTGCAATTGTATCAAACTCTCTCGTAGCCCCTTACTTTAGAAGCAATAGTTAGAGCCCTACACTTCAGAGGACTGAAATGCTCTCCCTAATAAAATTCCATCTTATATGGATGACTTACATATCAACTTCAATGAGATCAACATCAACCTGCTCCAAGTCATATACAATTATTATTCTACCTGCTCCGGGTTATAGACTAGATAAGAAGTTGATTGTATGCTTTACGAACTCATAAGCGACCACTTGCGCAGCAAAATCAACATATACGAGTATGACAAGTATCTCTAGTATTTTTTATTTACCAATGTTTGTATTAAGAGTAAAGTTTTACAAAATTAACGTTATTAGCATAATTTACTTTTCAAATTTTAAGCAAATCTAAGTAGGGCACACGCATAGGTCTTGCTCTTTATTTACACATCTTAGTGTCTGAAGCATCCGTTGACTGGATCGGATCTCAAATGCTGGGCTCTTTTAGATCAGTGAGTAAAATAGAGATATTTTTGAAGTAATTATTATGTGTTGGATAACAAATTTGTCTTTTTTATTAATCTCTGTCTTTTGGATATTATTCAACCACGTCACTTTTGCATTAGCGTTAACTTTGCGAGCAATTAAATGTGTCATTTGCACATTTAAACACGCCAGTGGTCCGTATTGTTTGTATTTTGGTCTCTTGGCTTTTTCTTATTGATTGTTGCTTATCACTGAACAAGCAATCAACCCCATGTGCATTGGATATTTTGTTCGATTTGAAATTCTATATAGCCAGGTTACATGTTGGGAGAAAAAATTCATGCAGGCCACTATGTATGGTTTGTTTCAGAAGCTCTGGAAAGATATCTATGCCAGCTATGTGATTCTTCTTCGATATGTAATGATAAAATCCCCAGGTAGCTTAGTTATTGGCGGCATTCTATTATTTAATCAAAATTTAATATACAGTTAGATTCAATTATTTATTCGGTGTGTAATAAATTTTATCAGAAAATTTCATTTTACTCCTCGTTACTGGGTAAATTTTGATTTTTATAGTAAGCTCCACGGTGCACATTATTGATGGAAGTCACTTGTGTATACATACAATAATATAATATACATAGGATCAGTTGAGTATTATGTTTTTTATTGCTCTAATTCATGTTTTATACTTGGCATTTTGTCTGACTTCTAACCTTTCTAGTGTTTGTCTTCAATTAATATCTGAAATCTTGAACGAAGGTTATCGTTAACACTATGGCTTCATTTTTTCTGCTTCTTGGATTGATACAGACTTATCGGTAATTATTTGTTCCTAGTTAATCCGATCTTCCAGGAAATACCAACTTGCGTTTCTTTTAGTTTCCTTTTTTTCTGAGTTGGCTTATCAATGGAGATTGGACATTGGAAGGAATCTCAGCTTGCATTAAACAAATTCAATTGTTATCCCAATAATCACGCTCATATTACTTTAAAACCCAAATATGTTCTACTTTCCAATGTTGGTAACCTGAGATCCTGGTCTGTTGCTCGCCATGGCTTAAAAGCACTAAATTCAAGAATCCCATGCTTCTAGGCAACATCAATCATGAACAAGAAGGCCAAACGGATCGTGTTAACTGTTTAACTGGACGTGAAAGCGGCAAGCACGCGTGCATATGCACACATATCATAGCATCTTCTTTAAACCAAAAGACTCATAATTAAGAACAACAAAGATTTCTTTAGCTAATCTAGTTCTCTGCTTTGTCGATCTGTCAGCTTCTTTTCATTATTCCACGGTTCAGGTCAAGTTAATTTGGTTAATCTCAATAAACCTATGTAGTATGTACAACAGGTACACCAAAACAAAAGAAAACTCATTTTTTAATATATAAAAAGATAAGAATAAATTACATCATACATGTAATTAACTAATAAATCCAAACGAAGCATCTCCAACTAATATCAACTATTAATAATAATAATCCACAAATAACACACTTTTTGTTCATTTCAGTATTCCCTTTCTTTACTTTCTATATTCTCAGAAGAAAAATACTGAGTTCAGGTCCTCCATTACCATCTGGATTCATCATGTAGAAGGCCTCCGAATCACGACTTCCGACAACTCGCTCGAACCGGGCTCTCATGTAGAGTAACTCGCCCTCGGAACTGCTCTTCCGTCCGTCCTCCACCACCGGAATAACTCCGGCACCGACGGAGACGCTCTGGATTGTGCTGAGTACATGCCAATCGGAGTCCGTACAAGAACGTGTCACGGCGTAACCGCACTTCCTTCCATTGCAGTACATGGTCCAATTCGGTTCATTATACAGTTTATTACAAGACCGCTCTCTGTTGTGTGTCTGGACCTGAGCATGAACCTTCTCACATTCCATAGCGATTCTTACAAGACCTGAAGACATTTCCTTAACTAACATCGACGTTGACATGGCTAGTTCGAGCAGTAACACTGGTTCTGAACGAGGATCGTCCTGGACTGCGAAGCTGACGTGTCCACGGCGGTGACCGAAGAGTGTTCCGGTGATTTTCCGGCCTAGAGTAGGGGTTAGGGAGAGGTGGGTTGGGATAGGAAGCCATTTACAAGTGGGCACAATGACACTTGGGAAGGCTATGATTTTGATTAGTGAACGAAGAAGAGAAGAAAATTTAGAATGGACTTTGCTTAGACGCTCGAAGGAGACGGGAGAACCTCTCGTAACAAGTAGCTTATCGGAGATGCTCTCTTCAAGTTCAGGGATGGTCGCTGTTGATCTCATGTAGCTCGCAGGAATGATCTTTCTTGTGCTCCGACAACAGCTAGCGTTTCTTTCAAGGCTCATCTGTTGCTGTTTCATGGGTTTAATACGCAGAGAAGGAGAGAGGTTGTGAGTTGCGACTATAATAGCTGAAGCTAATCAATGGGACTGAAGAGACATATTGAATGGAACCGTGGATTTCAAGGCTTAAAGGGACGTGTGGGGTTTTATGAAGAAGATAAAAGAGGCCGACAAGGTGATGACAGTGTTGGGTAGGTTGGCCAATATAAAGGGAGGCTACGGAGTCTTGTGGTTGATGATGATTATTTCTTGGACCTTATATAGAGCATCACTACTCAGTCCCTTGCACACTTGTATTTGTTTCCCCCACAAAACTCCATTAACATCGCCATGCATTGCATGGACCCTACTGTACTCCTGTTTTGAAACCTTCATCTATCATTTGATCTCCACCGTTTGTTAATTTTATGTCAGTCACATGATTGATATTCATATTTGCTAGTACAGAATGCAATCAAGAGTATCTGTGGGAGACAAGATCCTCTGTTCAGTTTTACTCTGTCTTATTCTGTCTCATGAAATCTCAGCCATTTATTTTGTAGGACCCACACGTATTTTACACGGGACCCACATAAATAAATGGCTGAGATTCATTGGACAGAATAAGACACCATAATATTGGACAGGAAATCTGGACTCTATCTGTGGACGTCCATCCGATATCGTAAGGTTGCTATGATTTTTAGCTCTTCTTATAATAAATTTTGTTAATCGCTGAATTAGATAGATATATAAAAGAATCAAGGGACAACAAAGTGGTTGAAACATGATGTGTACCTAAATAGTATAGTATAGTTGCGAGTCCCACCCATCCGATTCTTAAAGTCTAGTCGTCTATTATGATCGACATCCGAACGGCAACAAATACACAAGAAGAATAGTGCACAAATTGCACGTCTAATGCTTTGCATTATAACGAGTCTTAATTATAATTTAAAAGACATTGTAATTAGTAAAATTGTTCTTTGCATCTCCACTTCTGAAGTAAGATGGTTGCAATTTACCCTTTACCAAATGTTACTAATGTTTAATTAATAATAGAAAGGGTCATTGAGCGATTGCTTCAGTCAGTCCGCATTTCAGCCCAGATTATCATTTGAAAACAAATATAAACAATCGACTTGCATGGTTGTATAGTCATTTAGTTTGTTCCTTATGCCCTCACATTGAACGCCTTTCTTTCTATCTCGTGTATACACTATGTCAAATTATGCATAAAGATATACGATTCAGCCTTTGCTAAGAGTGTTCTGTTGCCATATAATCGCTGCTATTTCCTAAGAATCATTAGCTTTTCTATTTTATGCCACCATCAGTATTCAATTGATGTTATATCATATTATCGCATAGTTATATCTAATGATTAACTTCTTCTTTTTTGTAGTTTTAGGGGTTGCGGTTCCTACTTTACATCCTTTACTTTTATGGAGAAAACAATAACCTGGAAGCAACCCCTGTACTCATAATTAAGGGTAAAGAATCTGAGGGAAATGTTTGTTGATCAAGTAATAGTCCAATTGCGTAATATCTTTAATAATGCAATATTATTATTAGATGGCCAAGTAATTGGTGGTTATAATGTTAAATATGAAATCGGGTAGAAATTATAATATATAGATGCGTAATGGAACATAAGACATACTGAGAGAGATAGAGCGAGGTTTATGTGTGACGAACATGATGTTGATGGTGAAAGGGAAATTGTTTAGTGTGTGAGGTCGCTTTGTTTCCATCCCTTTGAAGCGACGGGCTAATTAACTTACGAATAATATCACAACTCTCGTCTTATTTATAGTTTTCTTGGATGTATAAACTACTGGTTTAAGTAGGCATTTACTGTCTTGTCCAATTAATGATCATTAGTTGATTCTGGGGCAAATAAACATTTCGGACGGCTCCAAACTTCGCATGCTTTGCATCACGAAATCCCATTGGTGGCCTAACCCACCGACGGACACTGACTGCAGGTTCAATTTTGCGCCACGTGGGTCTAATAATGCCGCAAGCTAGCGAATCACCTTTGTTAAATATGTTTATGGGATAACGACTTCGAGCATCTTATTTCCGATTCAACATTATTCATCTTATATAAAACTGCTTATGAAGGACCGAGTTGAGCAAGTTACCTGGGCCACCAATGAATCTTGTTTTACAAAATGTGTTTAATTTCGAAAGTATTCTGTAATTTTAATTTCTATTTTTAATGTTTTCCAAGAATGAAGGGATGAGAAATTACCTTCTTAACAACTAACAAGGATGTTAAGAAACAAAATATATTGAAATACATTAAATGAATTTTATGTTGTATATTTTTGACATTTCTTATAAAGTTAAACAACATTTAATTCCATTTTCGATTTTTCAATAACTTGTTGGTTAAGTCATGTAAATTGGTCCGAATAAAGATAATAAAGTGACTCAATAAAAGATCCAAGTCAATGGGTTAAGGTTCAGTGAAAAAAAGATCTCGATCAGAGTGGATCGTCTCATATCGGGCCTATGATAGGGAAGTCTAATATAAAAGCTATATATAACGTTTAAGGTCTTCTGCAATTGTTCATATTATTAATAAACATACGGAATCTCTAATCCATTAAGAGAGCTTACGTATTGAGAAAATTATAGAAAGGCGTTAGCCACGATATGATGAGGAGTTCTCTTGATGGTCCCAGTTGATTGGAACTTATTTTGGCATCAAAAACCATCTCGGATGTGTGATGGAACAGAAAACAGGTATTTCTACATTTACTTCGCTTATTTCCCTTTCACGTACGATCTGAACTACGTAATAAGGTTCATGCTACGTGTTACATGTTGTATAAGAGCGGTTACATTATCAGGAGGTTAAAAATGAAAATTTTCCTATTTTTATCCATTAGGATTTTCGAGTTTTTATCCGTTTTTTGATTTTTTTCACATGTATGGATGCGTGAAAGTGGTGTAATGAGATTAGCTATAAAAAAATTGGGTCCAAAATGAGCCATAAAGCACAAAAAATTGGTTCAAGAATCACCAAAAATCGCCTGTCGACGAAGCAACGAGTGCAGCTACAGTATCACCTCAAAGGTGGTTAACGACAGGTGGCTCCACCACTTTCCAGCCACGCGTGTAGATGCACGCGCCCACCAACTGTCCCAATACAGCACGAACATGGGTGCAAACGCATGGTCATGCGTGTGACAGACATGCCATACAGAGTCTGTGCGTCTGCAAGTATGGGCGCGTGAGCCACACTCGCCAATAGTGTTTTAGCCTGTTGACACATGTAGTGCACGCATCTGACACATCAAGTGTGTGTGTGTGTGTGTAGTGCACACGCCAACGACGCACATACACCGGTGACATCAGCACTACAGTACTGTTGACATCAATACTAAAAATTATAGAATTTTCGCAATAGTGTCCCAGGATATTTTGGGTCAGTTCCCAGGTTGAAGGAATTCATAAAGGGACTTTTCAATTTTATGGATTAATTACGCTAGTAAGTTTATTCCATAAAAGGATTTAAAGCTATGTTGAGCTAATTTTCGCGCTTCGAGACATTTAGGGTTTTGTGTCTCATATGGTAGGTTTGGTGTCAGGTAAAGCATGATAGTTGCTTTGATTGTGATTTTTTGTGATAAAAGTCTCAAATAAAGTTTAAAGACAATGTTTTTAGCACTAGTATGTGATAATTTGACTACGCATTCGGTTTTCACATTTATTGATGATACATTTTCATCTACAGTATGCCCATGTAGAATGTGAGGATAACATATGGTCTATTTGGTAACTAATGAGATTGTAGTCACCACAGTGGTCTTTCAAATCAATATTTGGAATATACTACTTACATATTGGGGATGTCTCTAGTCTCATATTTTAAGATGAGATTTTAAGATATGCATAATGACATTAGATAGAGGAAATTCGTTGCTTGAATAATCTATTTGCCAGCAGGTGGCATTGTCATGAGAGTTGATGGTATGTACTCTGATCGTTTTTATGTGGAGGCCTAATTGTATATATTATGTATTCATCCTATAGGTGTTTCAAAATCTGTGTGATCGGATTCTCAATATAGATACTATTTTAACGCTTTAAGTATCGCTGTTATCCTACATTTATGCAGATCTTTACATTGTATTTTCTATTTTGTAGTCATCTTTTCTATAAATAACAATGTTTTCACCATAGAGGCTTTATGTAACATCCTGTTATCCCATGTTAAGGGTTAGAACCCTCGAATAGTGTACATGAGAGATTACCGAGAAGTTAGAAAGTGCCTTTCATGCTCATTCATTATATAGCATACACACACATGTGAATATTAATTATTGCACACATAAAAATGACTGTACATGCATTCATTGATATTTTCTAGCTATAATTGATTTATAAATATGATTATATTGAGAATTGTGGATTTTATGTATTGAAAATTGATTTGGAGAGTATATTTATTGATTTAGAATTTTTGGTGGAATTAGGAATAGTTTTTGAAATTATGAGTATTTTTGGACTAGAAAAAATACCAAATGGCAAGACAATTGATAAATAGTAGTTGAAATAAGAGTCAAATGGTAGAGGAAATTTTTATAAAGGACATTGGGATATAATGACATATGTCATTGAAAATTGGAAGACAATTGGAGTTGATTGGATTAGTTAAATAAGAGAACCTAGTTTAAACCTATAAAGATTGGACATGTTGTTACTTGCCAAGCTATGCCTTTACCCCACGATTCTCTTAATTACTTGAAAGACCATTAAATTGTCTTGAATCTTGCTTTCTTGTTCTTCTTCTTCTTCTTCTTCTTCTTCGTGGCTTTTTCTTCACCTTCTTCAAGAACTTTCTCACCAATCTCCATTCAAGTTGAACCTAGCTCTCTCATCTTTCACTTACTACTGTCACCTTATTGTCTTCTTCAATTGCCACAAGAAAACCTAAACCTCCCAACCTCCATGATGTTGTATGTGGTTGTATGAGAAGTTAGGGATTCTTGGTGTTCTTGAAGAGTTTGAAGATTTTGAAGCTAAATCAAGTAAGTTATGCCTTAATCATCATGGGTAGTGTTAAATGAAACATGTATAATGATAGTTAGAGGTTAAATGATCATAAAATGGTGTTTTATACATGTTGGAATGTGGGTAAAGAAATGAACACATTTGGTGTCTTGTTTTTGTGTTTATGATAATTAACATTTCATAAGTTATTCTAGAGATGATTTTTGAGATAGAAAGATCATCATGATGATGTAAAAAGAGTACAGAAATTTCACGAAAAGATTATATGCTCATGTTCTGTTTTCTTAGTGTATTAACGGGGATCTCTTTGGGTGTTATAGAGGTGAACTAAAATAAGTCTAGAGTTAAAGAAAAGTAGTAGTGTGTTTTTTTGAAATGAGGTAAATTAAAATGATAAGTTAGAAATGATATGAAGGTGTAATGAAGATGAACATGTGCAGAAAATATGATGAATGTGTATATGTGATATTTTTTTTTGGTATTATGATCAAACAGAGAATATGATTTGTTTGTGATTGAAATTGAGCTGAAATGGAAGTAGGAATATAGAGGAAATAATGAGGACATAAGCTAGAAATTATAGACTAAGCAAAAGAGATGAACTAGGATGAGAATGGTAATGAAGTGTGTTGGAACATGTTAGATTTAGTGTTTTTATTGAACATGCATATATATTTTAGCCATATCTTAATCTGTATGTATCCAAATGTGATGATTTTAAGTTTAGCTTAAAATAGAGACAAATGTCTATATGTTTCATGAAGAACTAGAATTTGAATTCTGTCTTTAATGGTTTAGAAATTTGGTTTGAAGTTAAGTACAATGTGATATTGTGGATTGGGAATAGTATGTAGTATTTTAGCTATAACTTACATAATACCGAATTGTATGAAATTGGTGTCATTAGAAATCTAAGACATATGAGAACATTTGTTTAGATGAATGTATTACCTAATTACTTCTTTCTCCCTGTCAAAATTTCCATGCCAATTGACTCGAAAATCTGTTTTGAGAATAGCCATCAGGTAGTGCACGATCGTGATAGAGAGGAAACTTCAGAGGAATTGCACGATCATGCACAAGCACGATCGTGACAAAAAGGAAATCTTAAAGGAGTTGCACGATCATGCACAAGCACAATCATGATAGAGAGGAGATATCAGTCAAAGCATGATCGTGCACAAGCATGATCGTGATAGAAGGGAGACGTCCGGTAGTGCACAATAGTGCACAAGCACGATCGTGACAGTGAGAGTGCAGTGCTTTTTGACAGTTTTAAACATCCTTCACTCTTTTGACTATAACTTATTCTCTAGACCTTCGATTGACTTGAAATTTGAACCATAAACTCCTCACACATTTTCCTTCCCCTTTACCAAATTTCATGGTCATCTGAATTCATAAGGAAAGGATTGATAATGATTTATTTATTTCATTACAATGATCAAGTGTATTGAGTCATGAACTTAATGCTTAATTAAGTGATGAACTTAGAATAAATTTGTATTATTAAGTTGTAAACCTAAGTTCAAATTAGACTTATATGAGTTTTGAAGTATGAATGACCATGAGATGAAAATAAAGGAAATATACCTAGGATTGTCATTGAGCATGAATTGTACATAATCCATATACACATTTGTGCATAAATGAGTACTTATATAATTGTGCAAAGTTGTAGTGTGTAAATATGTGTTGCATGATATAAAAGAGCAATTAGAGCATCAGCATTCATACATTGCCCGGACTTCGAGGCAATAGTTATTTGGAGCAAACTGTGAGTAACATAGATGGTATCACTTAATTAATTGTTTATTTTAAAATCTATATTAAATTATTATGTGAATGTGATTGTGTTGATTCCGAACGTTGACTGTCCGAGACGTTTGATGCATGAATAACCTATTGAAAGTGCTCGTTGAATGTGAATTTGACGAAATAAGTGATTCTCAATATATATGTTGAATGTCGAAAAAAGGTTTGATGACAAATGTGAATGAGATTGTGATCATGAATATGAATGTGTAACATTGAAAACATTTGATTGACTGAATACAAACGATGCATTTCAATACATGAATGCATAAGTAGATAAAGGTTGTTGTGACTGTAGTAGCCATCGAAAAAGAGTTTAAAGCTTAGAAAGTGAAAAAGATCTTAAAGCTCAAAAAGTGATTAAAAGCCAAAAACTCACTATATATAATAAGCCATGTATCCCTAACAGATAAGGGAGAGTTATTAATGAACCCGGTATCCAAAATGAATAGGGATAGTTACAGGCGCTCAGTTATAATAATAACAACTAGAAGTGAGTCTCATGAGCATTGCATATACATTTAAGATGTATGTTTTGAATGATTTAAATTGATTGTTGAATTGTGTTGAATGAGAAATGTGAAAATAGTGAGCAAAAGAGTTTTGTGAGGCTACATGATGATAAATGAAATGATGTAAATTATGTGATTGTATGTGTTGATGTGTTATATGATTTGAGTGAACCATCAAGGATGATTAACTCACTGAGTTCGCAAAACTCAACAAAATTGCAACGTTGACATTTAAAGTTCGAGAGAGGATACTAGTGACAAAGAAACTCTAGAAGAAGCATAGTTCTTGTACTTTTGGGTAGAAGAAATGACTTAAAGGTCGGTTAGCTTAGACTGAAGGATCTAGAAAAAATTTGTATGTTTCCTCTTGTATGTAGCATGTTCTATATATAGAGATGTAAAATCTGACAAGTTTTTGTTAATGTATGTATATGGGTGTTGTTGTAAAGCTATAATGTACATATTGTTTAAGAAATGAAATGAGAAATTTTAGGTTTTTAATATTGTGACAATTACATTTTAAATGTGGATGCCATGATTAAGTTGATTATGTGACTGTTCTAACATACCACCCTTGTGGGGTATGTATTCAGACATTCTTTAGAAGGTCAGGTATGTATCTTATGAGAGTGGGGTGGTATACTTTAATTAGTTTCAATTTCATGAAGTAGAAGAAGGATGTTGAGTTTCCCTAGGGGATGGCCGACATCAACATGGCAATGTTAGTAGAGATACCTTCTCCACTTACAGACATCAGCTAGAAAGCTGATAAGGGAGCTTTGATGATCTGGGAGCAGTCAAATAGGATGTGTTATTTGACCATTAAGAGGTCGATTCCAGATCATTTTACTAAGTAGATTACCAGACACAAACATAGTGAAGGAGTTCATTAATAGTGTTTCCCAAAGGTATAAGGTGTTGTCTAATGCGAAGTTGAGCACCTTAATTAAGTTCTATTCTCCATAAGGTACATAGGAGAAGGAGGCATCAGGGAATACATTATCATGATAGTTTACCTTTAAGGTAAGCTGAAGGTGTTGGATGTGACCCTTCCTAGCACACGAATAATGCACCAAACTCTTAATACTCTCTCGCGAGAGTTTGAGATTCTGGTAACTTCATATGTCCCTCAAGATGAGACTTGGGATATTAATGCCTTAATTTCCTGATGTATTATAGTAGAGGAGAAGCTAAAAAGTCCTTCTCATACAATCCTGTATACAGTAGCCAAAGGCAATGGGAAGGTAAAGCCCCAAAAAGGGAAAGGTAAGAAACCCAAACCCTTTTTGCATTCGCAAACTAGCAGTCTAACATTACAAAGAGTCCACAAGATATGAAGAATATGAAGTGTTTTTTTGCAAGAAAAAGGGGTATAGGAAATCTGCCTGCCAGAAGTAAAAATTCTGGAAAGACAAAAAGGAGCTATCAGGTACCTCCTCGACCTATATGATTCATGAATCCAATTTAGCTATAGTCACATCAAGTTCTTGGTGGCTAAATAATGGAGCTTCTAATCATGTTACTTCCATAATGTAGGGATTCAGATCCATGAGAAGGCTGACTAAAGGAGAGGAGAAGCTTATTCTTGGCAATAATGAAGAAGTAAACTTTTTTTTATACGGAATGTAGATTTAAACCTTAATATACGGTTTGCATTGTTTTATGAGACACATTTTATATACCTTCTTTTAGACTGAAATTGATCTCTGTATCAGTTTTAGATAGAGAGTGTTATCATTTTGTTCAGTTGTAAATATATCTATTAATGCAAAACATATCGAAATTACCTTATTATCTTATGGATTATATCAAATGTGTCTTACCCCTAATGAAATATATGATTCTTCTTATATTGCCAGACCTATTACTTGTAAAAGAGCTTTCATAAAGGAAATTCCTTCCATTGTGGCATAAAAGCTTAGGCCACATTTCTAGAGATAAGGTTGAAAGATTAATAAAGGACAAAATTCTCCCAACTTTAGACTTTAGTGATTTGGGAACATGTGTTAACTACTGCACATGTAAGTTGACCAAGATAAAGAAGAAGGGGTCAACTCGTGCTTTTGGCTTGTCAGACCTTATATATATGGATATTAGCGGACCCTATATAGCTACGTTATTCAATGCTAGATATTTTTTTGACACTTATAGACTATTATTCTTGCTACGATTATGTGATCTTATTTAAAGAAAAGTCTGAAGTTCTTGATAAATTCAAGATCTTTAAGACTGAGGTTAAGAACCAGTTGAGAAAATCAATAAAGATTGTCAGATTCGATCATGGAGATGAGTACTATAGCAAACACAATGCTACAAGATAGGAAAAGGGTTCATTTTCTAAGCATGCAGAATCGGTTAGAATAGTTTCTTAATTCATTATGCTAGGTAGTCTTGAGCAAATTGATATGGACGAAAGGTACGATCGCACCTTAAAAGACATGACAAAGTCGATGTAAAGCAAGACTAACCTACCTGAATACCTTTGGGGCAAAGCCATTAAGACAACATTATATATATTGAATAGAGTTCCAAGTAAGTCAATGCCTACGATGCCTTTTGAACTCTGGAAAAGGTAGAAGTCAAGCCTTTCACACATTTATATATAGGGTTGCCCTATACAGGTAAGGTTATATAAACCTTATGAAGGAAAATTGTAACCTTGTTCCACTCATTGTTATCTAGTAAGGTATTCCGACCACTCTAAAGCCTACAAATTTTACTGTAGAGAAGGAGGGGTCATGATAGTAGAATCACAAATGATTAAGCTTCTAGAATACGATGCCCATGATAAGGGTGGACCCTCTCACCCTTCAGGAGATAGCAGGATAGATACTACGATTATTTTGTATCCGTCGCTCATACAATCAGGTCTCATGGATCAAGGGTTGAGTACCATACCTATGCAGACATAGGAATTTATACCTATTCAAACAGAGGTTCCTAGGGTACATGAACTAATGCAGTTGTGTAGATCCAGTAGAGAGAGACGACTTGCTATCTCATCAAATTACATAATCTATTTGGGTGAGCAAAACTATAATATAGGATATGACGTGGATCTAATTACTTTTACAAAAGTTGCTTTTAGGCCCCATGTGGACTTGTGGTGGGAAGCGAAGAAGGATGAGATGCAATCTATGAGGCATAATAAGGTATGAGAGATGGTTAATTTGCCTCAACATTGTAGACCCGTCAATTACAAATGGTCATTTAAGACCAAGAAGGACACTCAAAGTAAAGTTAAGTGGCTTAAGGTTCGATTGGCTGCTAGAGGGTTCATTCAGAGAGAAGGAGTTGACTTTAATGTTACTTTCCCTCCTCATATCCTCAAAGCCTACATTTAGAGTGATTATGGCAATATTAGCTCATTATGACGTGAGCTACATCATATGGAAATTAAAACTACTTTCCTAAATGGTAACCTTTATGAGGAGGTCTTTATGGAGTAACCTGAAGGATTTCAGGATTAAGGAGCAACTAAAAAAGTTTACAAGTTGACCAAATCAATATACGTTCTGAAACAGGCTTCCAGACAATAGTACCTAAAGTTTGATGAGGTTTTGACCTCTTTTGGCTTTGTGGAAAACAGAGTTGAAAGATTCCTATATTATAAGTTCAGAGGGAGCAAATTCATCTTCCTACTATTGTGTATGGATAATATATTGCTCAAGTCAAATGATTGACCATGTTATATGAAATTAAGCAACTTTTGGCCAAGCATTTTGATATGAAGGATCTTAGAGAAGCATCTTTTGTCCTAGGTATACAGATTCATCGAGACAAATCTCAACACTCATTAGGCTTCTAACATACATTAAGCGAGTGTTATAAAGATTTAATATAACTGACTGTAGACTTATTGTAACACCAATCTTTCATATTAAGAGATTATTTTTGGCACAGTGTCCAAAGAATGAAGTTGAGAGAGGGGTTATAGGAATGTTCTGTATTCTAGTATGGTTAGTAGCCTGATGTATGCCCATGTGTGTACTAGATTGGATATTGCATTTCCTGTTTAGACTGTTGGATCGATATCTGGCAAACCTAGGTGTAAACAACTGAAAGTAGTTAAGCGAATGTTAAGATACCGAAAGGGCACCAAGGATTATATGTTGAAATACAAAAGGGTCAACAAGTTAAACCTCGTAGGGTATACTGACTCTGATTTTGCTATGTGTCCTGATGATCACAAGTACACTTCACAGTACATTTTTATATTGGCAAATGGTGCAGTATTATTGAAGAGTCTCAAGCAAACATTAGTAACTTCCTCGACCATGCATGCAAAATTCGTTGCATGCTATAAGGCTACTACATAGGCGGTTTGGCTTAGGAACTTGATTTTTGAGTTGTCTGTGGTTGATTCAGTAGCTAGACCTATTCGATTGTACTATGATAATCTTGCTACTGTGTTGTTCAATAACAACAATAAGAATACCACAGGGTTTAAGCATTTGGAAGTCAAATACTTAACCGTTAAGAGTTGATTCAAAAAGGTGACATTGAAGTGGAGCATACAAGGATTGAGGAGATGTTAGCAAATTTATTGACTAAAGGACTTCGTGCATTAGTATTTGAAATCATGTATCTAGTATAGGTGTGTTAAAATTATTAGACAACGTTAGTTAGAGATCGTTATATTTGCTTCTTATATATTTATACATTTAGATGTATTATGACATTATGATTGTTTATTAATATAGATGGTCATCCTTTTATCCTCAATAATAAATGTTCTTGTGCAAAGTCATAATACATGTGGAAGTCTTAATATCTGTATCGATCTTAAGCATTTTAAAAGTCATTGGACATATATACAGATTGACCTTAAGCCCATGTCATTTAGACACATACAGCTTAGTACAAATATCCATGAATTTTAACATAACATAAAGGGATATAAGTTTTTAATCTTATAAAGGTTCTTTAATGTAGTTTAACATTCAATTAGAGAACATAAAGATTTTCTCTAATGTTGTTTAACAATCGGTAAGAGAAAACAAGTTTTCTCTAATACTGTTTAGTATTCAATGAGAGAAAACAAGACTTCTCTAACGCAGTTTACCATATGTTATTTAACATAAACTTAGAGAAATCAAGACTTACAAACGAAGATGATACATATTAGATCATACAGGTATCTTCCTAGTTTGCCATACTCTATTTTCTCATTCATGTTATTAAGGTATTAGATATGTATGGTGTAGCACCCCCTTACCGTAAACTATCCACCGAGACACCCGTAGGTCATCCCGGCACATATCCTACGGTAAGAGAGCACTACCGACAACAACTCTAAACT
>JAOSBK010000005.1:34479183-34498472 GCA_027568895.1 Erythroxylum shatona | reverse complement strand
CTCATGATAATTAAAGCATAACTTACTTGGTTTAGCTTAAAATCTTTAAAAAGTCACTTAGCCCTAGCTCCCGAGCATCCAACAATCTTCATCTTCTAAAGGTGGTAAGGATGTAACAAATGGAAGAAACAACAAAATGGAAGTAGAAATTGATAGATGGAAGAAAGGTGTAACATTGATGAAGGTTTAGTGAATCAAAATTCATGAAGAAAAAGAGAAAGCCACAAAAAAGATGAAGACAGGAGTAGAATTAAAAGACAAAACAATTGACTTGATCTTTTAAGTGAAAGAATCGTAAGAGAGAGGAGTGGGGAGTGGCAGTGACACTTGTCACCTTCCTATGGCCCTATTTGGACTTTTATTAAAAACTATTCCATTTGTCTTCTAATTTTTACTCCAATTGTCTATAAATTTTCAATATCATTTTTTCATAAATTCTAAAGTCATCTCTAAAATTCTTCAATATCATTTGACTCTTATTTTTACTACCATTTATCACTTAACTTGTCACTTGACATTTTTCCTAGTCCGTAAGAACCCAAAATTTCATAAATTTGCCAAAAATTCACCAAAAGTTCTAAATCACTAAATGCACTCTCCAAATCAGTTTTCAACATATAAACACCACAATTCTCAATATAATCACATTTATAAACAATTATACCTGAAATATGTCAATAAATGCATGTACAATTATTTTAATGTGCACAAAAATTCAATATTAACGTGTATGTGTGTGCCTTATTATGCATGAGCATGTAATGCATTTTCTAATTTCTCGATAATCTCTCTTATATTCTATTCTAGTCTTAACATAGTTAACGAGATGTTACAAACATGGTCACCATCACCGGCGTGTTGATGTTCATGTATTTTATTGCAACTTTTTGGCACCTATTCTCTAAGTGAAAGATGACTATGTTTATGATTAATATGAGCATGTAGCTCAACTTAACCATTAACATGGGCATATTGATGGATACGTAACTCTTTGTAACTTTTTGATTTAGCCAATTTTCCACTTGCTTTCATACATTGGATTTCTCAATCTTAATTGCATGAAATCATATGTAAATCGACATTGCCGATATAATTTAGGAATAAATAAGAACACAATTTAATCTCAATGAAATGAAAGAATAAGTTAAATTAAAATAACGTCACTACAAGGGCCATCCTGATGTTCTTCTAATCCAAATACCAAGAAGAATTATGCTCATACTCACAGAAACAAAACATCAAAACTAAAGAAAAAGTTGAAAATCAAAGATGACACGAGTGAAATCCCTAAAATCTCTAAAAACTTCATTCTAACTTGATGAAAATTTGCTCTAAAGGGGTTTCTTTGGTTGTTTTTTAGGCTATGGTTTTTTCCTTATGTTTTTCGATTCTCTTAGTCCTTTCACCACTCAAAACTAGCTTTTAAAATTTGAAATTTAAATTCTGAGAGATACATGAGTATCAACATGGGTGTATTAAGGGTTATGTTATTCAAATAGACGCATAACACTTTTTGGAGCTAATATATACACGGACACAAGCGTGTACTGTCAATATGACCTTCTCACTATTTAACATGCACATGTTTTAAGCCAACATAGGCATGTTTCATAGAAAATACTTAACACGCCTCCAAATTCTCCAACACAACTATGTACACTTTAATGCACTCTGTAAACTCATTCATAAGAGTTCTAAATTAATCCAAACATGTCTAAATTCGTTCCTTGTGCTCTAAGCTAGTGAAATAGACCTAAAACAAAATATAAATAACTTAAGCACTACAATCAATCTAAACACTTAAATAAACAAGTAAAAATGCATTAAATATGATACTAAAAATATGGCTAAATCATCACTTGCTACTGTTTTTTTAATACATGGATCAATATTTTTTCAAAATAAACTCCCTTAATAAATGCCATTTAAAAGGGGTCTTTTTTAATGTAAGAACACTGTTCTAACTAAAGTTTTTAATGGTTTTGGGTCTCTATTTGTACTTATAAGGATAATGCACCATCAAGTCAGATAGCTATGAATTAAAAGAATCCAATCATTAAGCTTAATTTTACAACATCTAAAGTCAATTTTTTAGTATCTCTACAAAATACAACTCTCTTGTTGCATTTTGTTAATAGTTGGAGGTTAGTATCCTTTATCTTCTCTTTCACACTAAGTCTAACATACACATATTAAGTTTCTTACATGTACTAAATTTGAACCAACTTTGTTTCTAATTTTATCGGACTTAATAATTAATGTTTATAGCACTAGACGGGAAAGAGTCAAAAGGATGCTTTACAAGTATGCCTAGTGCCATAAGTATTAGGGTATTCCAACCTTGCGCCACTTCAACTTGTCCATACATTTATGTAGATCTTACATAAATATGTAGATGAGATTTAATAGAATATGGTAGGAACTAGTTAACCGAAACAGAGGATATGATTTTCTTTTACACAAATATGTAGATGAGATTTAACCAAAACAGAGGATATGATCCTCTCTTTTCCATGCAACTCACAAATCAACTAGAGGGCATAATCTCTTATTCACTAGACAATAATGAATGATTAACTAAAGAGGGACCAAAAAGCAGATATTGAACGGAGATAAAGAAACAATGAATTACTTATTAAATTGCTTTACCCGACAATTTCTTGTTTCTGGGACAACATGCGACTTTAGAGGGATGGTGGAGAGTATTAGAGAAGAAATAGAGTGAATCATGAAATTAAATATTAGAATCTGATATAAATTATTGTACAAATATTAAGATAAAAAACAAAATTTATGATTCACAAATCAAAAACCATAACTGCCATTATTATCGCCCAATCATTTTCTCGCTCACTTCAAGCAAAAAAGTTTGACTTTTTGCCTTCTAATTTGCTTTTTGTTTTTGATCTTCTTTACTTTTGCCTTTTTTAGACCCAAATAGGCAGGCCTAAACTCCCATTAGCGCATGTGGGAGTTCAACATAGAAGCTTTATTTGGGACATGATCTCTTCAAAAAAAATCTATAGCTACGACTACAGGTGCTTTGATTACAAGGATCGATAAAGGAAACAAAGAATATTGCACTAGAATCGAAAATAAAGGGATTGCTTTGGCTTTTAAAGAATTCTAGGATTAGTAATTTCTATTCCAACTTATTTTACTTATTGATTTTGTCACAATTTGGAATGTTATCCTCCTAAGATCGAACCATAAATCCACCTAAATTAATAATAAATTTTCAGAAGTATTAGAGCATGATTGAGACGTTGGAAGGTTAACCAAATTATTACATATGGTTATGGGTCCTGGAAACCTGAAACTAATGCGGAAGAAAAGTCACCAACTGATGGCACTTATACTCAAAAAGGTGGAATCGCCCATCTTAGACCCCCCACACCCCAGCGCGACAGATCAACGGATGGCCTTTGGTTTAGAGCTTGTAGATACATGCCGACAAGGAAAAAAAAAGATGAAAAGCGGATGTGGGCGTTGAAAAATGAGAGGAAGTTGATATCGTGAAGTTATAAATTCTTTTTTTTTTGAAAAATCAGAAGAATAAATTAAAGGAACAGAATATGTACATAGCGTTCATTTACAAGTGCCGCTGTAGGCATATCTAGCTATGTTTGGCAAAGTGAAGTTATAAATTCATTAACTCACAAAACTACAACATGAAGCACGATCTCACAATTAACATGAATGATGACTTTTGGAGATTGCATTTACTTGTGCAATTGGTTATTATATAAAATTAGAAATAAGTTAGAGACAATCAATCAAAATGCAGGATTTACTTATCTTTCTTCTTTGACTTTTTATCAATTTCTTTCGTATTTGTCACGCCAACACGTAAAAATTTCTCTGAAAGTAGGTTGAGTTTTGTGGACCAAGCTAATAGTTGGTTATCAAAATTCAAGGAAATCGGTTATCAAACAATTTGTTAGTAATCGAATATGCATATTATGACAAAGTGTGAATCATATCATATTATAACAATTGTTACTTGGCCTACCTTTTGAAAGGTGATGGCTAACATAAATTACTACTCCTCGACTATCAATTCAATAATTACAAACAGTACTAATGCACGCCGGCATTAATGAATTTGATTCTGAAGTTAAATATGCAAGAGTAGTATTACCTCGTGAAAAGTCTTTGTTTTGTATTTCTAACTTTTTTAAAAAAATTATCAGTACAATTATTATAAATACTCGTGGATAACTTAACATGCAAGATTAACAACTATGAACATAATTAATTCTTTACTAATAACTTTGAAAATGTAATCGAATACATTTAATGTCTGTCAATATATCAATGTAATTTTAACAAGTTACTGAATCGTCATTGCATAATATTGTGGAAGACATTTTATTTAGAAAAGTTGTTACTAATTCAATGATTACTTCTTTAAGAATTCACGACAAATTTGATTAAAATTAGAAGAAATATTGATTGTTCAACTAGAAAGCAAGATTTTATAATGTATGATGTATATTTTTAGTACTCTGATTAATTTTAATTCTTCTAACATAAAAGATTCTTATTGTAGTTCTTTATCTCAATGTCTTCATTCAATTAAGTAATTTCATTAATATTTATTAATAAAAAGTTAATTAACGTGACATATTCAAAATAAAATAGGGTAGACATGTTAGTTTTTATTAGGCCTATTTAGATACGAATAAAAAATTTAAAATGAAAGGAGCTTAAAAAATGTGTTTAAAATTTAAAATACAAAACCCTAATTTTTGAAAGTATTTTTTCATTGCTTATTATGTTTTTAGGATTGTTGGAAAATTCCTTAGGTTTGCAGATTCTTACAAAATAAATGATCAAAGATTAGATCTTAGATAAATTTGATTATGATGTTTAGTGCTTGATTTTAGGAATCAATTTAGAGATATTATTGTGATAGTTATCAAATAAATTAGATTTTATTTTATGCTAATTTAGATTAGATGCTATCTTATTTTTGAATTTTAGTTAGAGAAAGACTGTATAAATAGACAAGCATCTATTCAATAAAAATTGAGAGTTTTCTTCATACATATCTTCTCCATAAAAAAATCACAACAATTGGTATTAGAGCTCTTTTGATCTTAAAGGACCTCTAAACCTACAAACCTATAACTATAACCCATAACTCATTCTACGCTTTCTCACATCACAAATCAAAAACCACACGACAATGGATTCAGAATTATCGTTCACTGCCGTTACTCTACCAGTGTTTGATGGACGAAATTATCTAAGTTGGGCTTTTCGAATGGAGGCCTTCCTTGAAGCAAATGACTTGTGGGAAATTGTAGATGAAGACTACGACATTCCAGACTTGCCTGCAAATCCAACGGTGGCTCAAATCAAAATCCATAAAGAAAAGAAACAAATAAAATCCAAAGCAAAATCTTGCTTATTTTAAGGAGTCACACCAATAATTTTTTTCCAGAATTATGACGCTCAAGACAAGTAAACAAATTTGGGATTTCTTACAAGAAGAATATGCGAGGAATGAAAGAATCAAAGGAATGCAAATGCTCAACTTGATTAGAGAATTTGAGATATAAAAAAATGAAGGAGTTAGAAACGATCAAGGATTACTCCAACAGGCTCTTTGGCATTACCAATAATGTAAGATTTCTTAGTTCTAATTTTGATGATTCTAGAATAGTTCAAAAAATTCTAGAAACCATCCCAAAAAGATTTGAGGCTACAATTTCATTACTCGAAAACTCAAAGGATTTGGTAAAAATTAGTTTGGCAGAATTGTTAAGTGCATTATAGGCACAAGAACAAAGGAGACTCATGAGGCAAGAAGGAATAGTGGAAGGCACTTTTCTAGTAAAGTCATACAATAAAAAGAGGATTAATAACAACAATGCTCAGAGTTTTCCACCATGTTCATATTGTAAGAGAACAAATCATCCATAACAAAAGTGCTGATGGAGGCCAGATGTAAGATGCAACAAGTGTGGACAACTAGGACATGTTGATAGGATATGCAAAGCGTAACAAAATGTGAGAGAAGCCAATCAAGCTGTAAATGATCAACTTGAGGGGGATAAATTATTTTGACATTAAAGATCTGCAACTCCTAAGGCAAGGAGGAGTTTGTTGGAAAATTTCTTAGGTTTGCAGATTCTTACGAAATAAATGATCACAGATTAGGTCTTAGATGAATTTGATTATGATATTTAGTGCTTGATTTTAGGAATCAATTTAGAGATATTATTGTGATAGCTACCAAATAAATTAGATTTTATTTTATGCTAATTTAGATTAGTGTTATCTTATTTTTGAATTTTAGTTAGAGAAAGATTGTATAAATAAACAAGCTTCTATTCAATAAAAATTGAGAGTTTTCTTCATACATATCTTCTCCATAAAAAAAACCACAACAAGGATAATATAGAAAGCTCCTATGGACATTCAAGTGAACGAAACATAACTTATTATATTTTTTAGTTATTTTGTGAGAAATTGTGTTGTTAAATTCGTGTACTAAGGTCATTGTGATTTTTGTTAGGTTATAGAAATTGGCAAATCTGAGTAATGAGTTATTGGTTACAATAATCCTCTAGTCTGTGTGAGTTTTGTTAGGTTATAGAAAGTTCTTGTTGATTTTGAATAACTTGAGACTTAAATTAGGAGATGGATATGGATAGAATATAGGTAATATTAATGAATATGAGGATTCTTGTAAAATAAGTGTGTATAGAAGTTGAAAACTTAATGAAGGCAAGTTTCATTATTTTTCATTTTCCAACTTCATTATGTTTCAAGAAAAAGTTTCATTATTATTCCTTTTCCAAGAATCATTATAACATTTCAATATTTAACTTAAGCTACATTTTGTTAATATTGTGAATCATGTATTACTTACTAGAAAATTTTACTGTTGACAGTGATGTCAAAAGTTAAGAGTATTATTAGTTTATGCTTATGAAAATTAAGGGTTAATTCAAGTAAATGCTAAGGAAAAGGTTTCAAGTGTTATAAAAGAATAAATATACTAAAACAAAAAATTTATGAATAAATAAATAAAAATAAAAAGAGGCTAGAAGGAAAGTCTCAAAATTTTAGTGGTTTGATTATTTTAAACTTATGTCCACTGTTCTATATATACTTGAGAGTTTAATTCATTATCATATCTCTTTCCATGAATTATGATCAAATCATTATAATAATCTTCAATCCTACACTTAAGAGCTAAGTAAGAATTCATTAACCCACTTATAAAAGTAGTTTCTCAAAGTTAAAATCCATTCTTTAAAAAAATATTAAAATTATTTGAATACATTAAGTCGACAACATTATAACACAATTTAAAAAATATCCTCTCAATCTTTTTCATGTTTTTCACACTTTTTATTACTTTGTTTTGACTTAAAAAATAGTGTTTATATTGGCGGAACCTTGTGTTAACATTAACAATTGAATGCATAACTTCTCTAATCGACAGGCTAGACCAATCAACAACCAAAATTGGTTGATGGGTTTAGGTCCTCAACAAATTTTTACTTGGCTGGTTTCTTAGGATACACCACTTTTTTTTATTTTCTTTACACAATCACTTATATTACTTAATTGGTTAGTTTAACTGTAATACCCTACCCTCGTAAGAGACGTACCTGCCATCCTGAGTGATATTCGAGTGCAAATCCCACAAGGGGAGCATGCTAGAATGGTCAGACTCTCAAAAACTCAGTACAAATTTTTTTCACATTTATCAAATATGTATGCAGAAATTAGAAATCAAATCAGGCTTATACTTTTATTTTATAAAATTCAAAATCACAATTGTCATTACACTTTGATCAATCCCTTTTACAAAGCATTTCCAATTTTCACCAGTTATTACACACAGAAATATTTGAATACACATTGTACAGAAATCACGGAATATACAAATTTACCCAAAAATAAAAAATACAAACATAGATGCAAACTGATCCCGACCTCTACCTCTTACTTGAATGTAGTGGCTATACTCCCGTTTGCCCAATGGGGTAACTCTTCCGAGCTTGAAAGATATGGCAAATTTTGGGTGAGTTTTGCAAACTCTGTCAGTGACCATCCTCGATGACTCACTAATCACATGACATATATAATTCACATAATTCACATCATTTCATTAATAATAATATTGAATCACATACACTTGATCAATCATTTCACATTTTACATTCAGAAGTCATTCAAACCATTATAATCATTTATATCATGCATATGCAGTGTACATGAGACTCAATTTCAATTTATTACTTTATTATGACCGATTGTCTTTTTCACTAACTCGTATCCCTTAGTAGATACTGGGCTAGCCTATATCCCTTGTGGATACCAAGCTGTATCAGATAATATCCCATATCCCTTAGTAGATACCGGGTACATTCACAACTGAGCCTAAGGCTCTTATCACATATCAAGCTTTAAGATCTTTTTCACTGGCGACTCTGATCACAACCACCTTTATGTTTCATGTATTCATGTGATGAAATGAATCAATCACATTTGCATATTCTCATTTAATCACATGCGCATATCATCGGACCTTAGTCCTGTATTCACCATTAAAGTTGAGAATCACTTTTTATTTATATGCAATTGCACATTCAGAATACATTGAATCATTATCTGTCATATGCACCCATATACTATTTCTCATCTCCAATTGTTAATAAACTTTTTTTTTCTCACATTCTGAAAAAGCATCACTTTTCTCACTAACTCTATCAACTCAACTCTTAACACATGCTCATGTGTGTGACTCATACGTATGCGACTTAGACTAGAGATCAATTTCTACTGCATGCTAAGACATATCTAAAATACATGCACCTTGATAGATATTTTAGAAAACGCCCATGTAAGATACTAAATCTGGGCTCTGATACCAAATTGTAGCACCCCACCCTTGCAAGATACATACCCACCATCCTGAGTGATGTCCGAGTGCGAATGCCACAAGGGTGGCATGCTAGAATGGGCAGACTCTCGAAAACTCAATACAAATTTTTTTCACATTTATCAAATATGTATGCGGAAATCAGAAATCAAATCGGGCCTATTCTTTTATTTTATAAATGTCAAAATCATAATTGTCATTACACTTTGATCAATCTCTTTTACAAAGCATTTCCAATTTTCACCAGTTATTACACACAGAAATATGTGAATACACATTGTACAGAAATCGCGAAATAAACAAATTTACACAAAAATAACGAAATACAAATGTAGACACAAAATGATCCTGATGTCTACCTCTTACTTGAATGCAGTGGCTATACTCTCGTTTACCTAATGGGATCACTTTTCCAAGCCTAAAAAATATTGCAAATTTTGGGTGAGTTTTACAAACTCAGTGAGTAACCATCCTCAATAGCTCACTCATCACATAACACATACAATTCACATAATTCACATAATTTCATTAATAATCTTATTGCATCACATACACTTGATTAATCATTTCACATTTTACATTCAGAAGTCATTCAAACCATTATAATCATTTATATCATGCATACGTAGTGCATAAGAGACTCGCTTTTAATTTGTACTTTATTGTGATCGAGTGCCTTTTTCACTAGCCCATATTTCTTAGTGAATACCGAGCTGTATCAAATAATGTCTTATATCTCTTAGTGGATACCGAGTACATTCACATCTGAGCCTGAGGCTCTTATCACATATCGAGCTTTAAGCTCTTTTTCATTGGCAACTCTAGTCATAACCATATTTATGTTTCATGCATTCATTTAATGAAATGCATCAATCACATTTGCATATTCTTATTCAATCACATGCGCATATCATCGGCCTTAGTCTATCATTCAACATTAAAGTTGAGAATCACTTTTTATTCATATGCAAATGCATATTCAGAATACGTTTATCATCCAACCATGGTCCGGCATTTAACAATCAAGTTGTGTATACTTATTTCAATCAAATTCACGTATAAGAAGTACTTCAATGTTCTCATATTTATCAAACTCCTCGGATATATATTATCCAGAACCAACACATTCACATTGCATAGTCATCCAATTCATAATATAAACAAAACAAACAGTAAAGTAAGACCATCTAGGTCTACTTATCATACACGCCAGATTAGCAATTGTTTCCAAGATCTGGAAACATTTGAATGTGGATGTTTATCCTGCACATTCAAATTATGCAATACACATGGTGCATACACATTGATAATTGCACAATTATAAGCATTCATTTATGAACAATTATGTATACATAATAAGTACAATGCATGCTCAACGACAATCAAGGGTATATTTTCAAATTTCACACTATATCCATATTTGCATTTTATCACTCAATTACTTGTCATTTCATTGTTAGCATTATTTGCTCTTATTATTAAATTCTCATCCACTTTAACTTGATACACTTTACTCCTCTTCTTTGAATCATAACTTCAATCATTTGAATATCTTTATTGCCAAACAAACTCATACCTTTGGTACTTTGATATCAACAATTCATTTACTAATGTTATTTCAGTATTAAAAGATCAAACATAATCTAAACTCTCATTTCTTCTTATAACATCTCCCAAAATTCTGAACCTTTGGGTCTATTTTCTACGAACATTATGACTAGGAATATGAAGTAATTTGCCAACACTTTTTTTTAGAAAAATGTTTTCCATTATCTTAAGTTCCTAATGACACCAAGATCACTAAATTTAGTTCAGAAATCCGAAAGTTATATCCCACATATTTTGGATTGTTCTTAAGCTTAGACAACATTCTGTAATCAACTTTGATTCAAAATCTAGAATTCTAGAGATAGGAAAAAAAATTCAATATCTTCAGACAATTTGTAGTCCTATGTCTCTAGTTTACTCCAAATAAAAAATCATTCCATTTGGATAAAAAATCTTCAAAATACCGAAGCAAGTTTAATGAAAATACTTTAGTGGTCATTTTCCAGAACTTTTCATCTTTTTTGTTCCAGATTTATCACTCAGTCTCTCCCAAATGATCTCAGATGGCTATAATTTTTTGTGGAGATGTACATCAACGTGTTTTAAATCTAATGGTTTAAGTACCATGTCATTTGGAGGTCGGGAGAACAAAATATTACCAAAAGATTGAAAGTTGTTCGGAGTTTTTACCAACCAAGGAAGTCACGATCGTGAAAAGGAAAGTTGCGATCGTGCTGAAGCACAATCACGCTTTCCCATCCTTTTTTCCAGAAATGTGATCGAGCAGAAGCATAATCGCGAGTTACCCTCTCCTTCTGAACCTCTACATTTTTTTCTTCTTCTTTCTTATATTCTTAATCAACTTCTCTAACTCATCTCTACTACATTTTAGACTTCCATGCAATAAAATCATTCACAATCCACTCCAAAAATCCAAATTGAAACATGACATGAAAAATAAGAAAATTCATATCTCATCTTTCTCATTTTCTACATTTCCTTCCACTGCTGAATTTTTTTCAACTCATGTATATTTTGCATTTTCCTCTCTAACTTCCATTCAACTATAATCTTTCATAAACAAAATCCAAAATCCATACTAAAACAAAATTATCAAGAACAGAAAAAGATCATTTATGCATTTCGCCATTTTCGATATTTCTTCACTGCTGCAATTTTTTAAAAAAATTTCTATTACACTCTTTCATCTCCATCGACACTTTCATTTCATCTTAATCTACCCTTTTAATCATTCCCATATCAGAGCATCAACTTACACCTATTTTTTTAAAACTCTAACTCATTTTTAGTTAATTTCACAAATCACTTGAAACCCACCTACACAGTGAATACACAACCATAAACAGAGCACTTACTTGCTATTTTCTCCAAATTTTTCTGCACTTATTTAAACACGTTTTTTATGATCTTTTAACTCTAAAAATCATTTATACAATCTCTTAAAACATTTTTACCATCAAAACCGAGAAATCAACAAATCCATATTTTCATCTTTTATTCACAGTGAACATGAAAAATGTCCATTTTTGGCTTATTCTTGACATGCCAATAAATCACTATTTTTGCTTCATAAAACAACAACTCTAAAAGATTAACAAGTTACTTACTTGATATAGCTCCAAAATATGCAGAAACCTAGGAATTCCTAAACTTCATGTAACTCACGTACACTATTGTAGAGGTTGGCAAGTTTCATTTTTTTTTTGAAAAAATGAACAAAAATTGAAGGTGGGAGTATCGAAAGGATAGACAAGAACAAGGTTTTTCTTTAGTGAAGTTTTGATGAAAAACTTTGTGTAAAGGAACAAACTTGAAGAAGACAACTACAAAGAAGATATTTTTAAGACAAGAACAGTACTTGGTTTTTCAAAGTTAAGAAAAACGTGACTTGGTCTTTCAAAGTAATTGTATGCTAAAAGTTGAACTAAATAAGTGACACTTGTCTCTAAAATCTAAGGCTCTAACTAAGTTCTTATTGAACTAGTCCTATATCTCCCATCTTGTCATTCCAGTTATCTCTAAAATTCTTCAATATCATTTAAATCTTATCTTTATTTCCATTCATCAATTTACTCACTAAGTGGCATTTTTCCTAGTCCAATAATATCCAATAATTTTGAAAATTTCTCATAAAAATTCCTAAAAAATTCTAAATCCATAAATTCACTCTCCGAATTGGTTTTCCATACACTTAAATCACAAATTCTCAATATAAATCACCTTTCTCATATATCAATCAATTATATCCGGAATGTCAATGAATGCATGTATAGTCATTTTAATGTGTGCAAAAATCAAATTTACATGCACTTGTGCTAACAATATGTATAAGCATGAAAAATGCAATTTTCTTAATCTTTCATTAATCTCACATTTATTGTATTTTTGGCTTTTAACTCTTAATATGGGAACGGGATGTTACATTAACTATTTGAAAGATTCATCTTATTAATTTTAGACTTTAGTTTCTTCACTCAAAGTGATTTATAACTCTTGAAAACTTATTTCAATTTACCCTTAAACTCTTACAATGACCATTTTCTTCATATCTTCATCGCAATTTAAATTTCAACTTTTGGCTTATCTTTTAAGTAACTAAACATTTTTTTTCAAAATTTGTGTTAAACTTGTTTGATTTAATATTTTTTATAATTTCTCTCATCTAAATACTCTAAATAATCTCATATTTTATTTTAGGTATGTCACACTGGCTTTGTGTTAATAGATGTTGAAGAAAGTACTTAATTAAGTGTTAATTGTTAAAAAAAATTCAAACTTTACTCAATTTTATAATATTAGCCTAAACTTTAAAAAGTGATACTAAAATGCTCCAACTTTCAGTTTATTGTGATAATAGCCCAATGTTAAAGTCTCTTTTAACATATCTAGAATGGCTGACTCATATCAGATTAAAGTTTTTGCCATATGTTCTATTTTTTCCACTTAATTATTTTATTGTTTAATAATTTTAAAAATAAGTAAACGTTAATGTTGAAGGCCTCCGTTTATTTTCCTTCTCCATCTTCAGAAATAGGCACTACAATCTAGTGTGAAAGTTGACTGCCAAAAACTGATGTTCAGGTCACACACTAATGCCAACACCAGTACTACTAACTCCATTACATGAACAACTATAGCCTAATAATAAATTCCAATTGCTCCTCTACTAAATGCCACCTGGAGTTAGTAATAGCATGGATTACTGATGAGCAGCAAACTATGGCAAGATGAGCAAGTTTGTACCATAGGTAAAGAAGAAGAAACAAAGAAATCGAGTTCATATACTATCCTTTTGATACAATTAGAAATTCTAAAAGGACACACTTCAAAAATCCCAAGTATGTGGACTAAGTATGTGGAGTATTGGCAGCAAGTGTCTTGAGGAGACTTTGTAACAGATGACTTGGTCTACAACTTGCCTAGAATAAGCCAAGTAGTTGTTAATAAATTAAATCTCTGTTGACGATTTCTTGTTACTAGCTGTTGCCTTTACTTTTTTTAGGGAATTAGTTATTATTTTCTTGTAGTTAATTCCTTGAAAAGCAATAAGATGGACATAAAGAAACATTTGAACTTCACTTGTGGTTCAATTCTCGCTCGAAGTATAATTAAATTCGCCATTGCTAACTTGCTATCCCAGGTTATTAATTATTAATTGGTATCAGAGTTGTCATGACTACCAATAAAAAGTGCATCGAGAATCTGGAAGCTGAGCTTAGAGGACTTCATGATGCAGTTAGTCATTTGGAACTTGGAGTAGCTGATAAATTTCAGCAGCTTGTGGTAATTCTTAGCAAGATATCAAAAGCCTTAGTATCCAAAATTAAGGTTACTTCTAGCCATGGCTATTCCACTACAGGATGAACTTGCTATCAGAAAGAAGAAGGGAATGAACGAGCACGACCAATGTTTTCTTCAAAGTTAGCAAAACTAGAATTTCCTAAATACGCTGGTGATGACCCCATAGTATGGTTTACTTGTGTGGAACAATTCTTTGATTATCAAGAAATGCTTGAAACATAAAAAGTTTTGTTAGCTTCGTTTCACCTTGAAGCCTGAAGGTGAAGCGAATCGAATTAATGGTGGTAATGGTTGCGATGAGCTTATCAAGAGGAAGGGAAGGAAATTAATTGGTCCATCTTCGTAGAAGACTTTTGTCTCGCGCGCTTCGGGCCAACTGATTGCAAGGATTTAATGATGCTTTATCAAGGGTCAAACAAGCTGGGACTTTGCTTTAGTACCAAAGAGAATTTGAAAGATTGGGTAATCAGATAAGGCTGGACACAGAAAGCTTTGGTAGGGATTTTCATGGGAGGACTAAAGGCAGAGATTGCGGATGGTATTCAGACTTTCGAAGGAGATTGTTAGCGTAGCGTGAATGAGAGATGATAAGATGGCCAGACAACGCAAAATCATCTGACTTTCCAATCGTCATGCCATAAATGTCACCTCACTAGCGGTAGTAAAGACAATGTCACTAATGAAATGCCTCACCTAAGATGAGATGCAAAAGAGAAGGATGCAAAGACTTTGTTTCAATTGTGATGAAAAATTCACTCCAAGCCATCGATACCAAAGACCACAACTATTGATAATGGAGGGGAATTTGTGACACTATTGAGGAGGAAGCTCAACTAGAAATATCTTTCTATGCCCGAATAGAAGTGGCAGCAAATCAAACCATGTAAGTTCACATTAAAATTCAAGATAAAGAAATAATTGCCTTTATTGATAGTGGCTCCACCCATAATTTCATAGCTAAAAGACTAGTCAATATAATACAATTACTAGCAGTCCCAACTGAAACATTTTTTTGTGAACCATTGATAGTGAAAATTGCCTTTACTACTAAGGTGATTGGATGTGGTCTTAGGAGTTGAATGATTGGAGAAACTTGGCACGATTATATGTAATTGGAAGTAATTGTCTATGGAATTTGTATGAATCATCAAGTCAAAATATTACAAGGCATCAAATCGTACCAAATTCAGACAACCTCGCTAAAGTCTATTTCCAAACAAATGCGACAAAGTATTTCGCTTGCTGCACTTTGCTTTCTAACATCAAATAATGGTGACACTCAAGATGAAAGCCCAAAAATACAATACTTGCTGAATCAATTTAAGGACCTCTTTCAAGAGCCTCAACAACTGCCTCCTATAAGAGAAATTAACCATCACATTAACCTCAAAGATGGGGGCGAACCAGTCAATATAAGAACGTATTGTTATGCTCACTTTCAAAAGGCAGAAATTGAAAAGAAAATTAATGACTTGTTGAAATTGGGGTTCATTAAGCCAAGCATGAGTCCCTTCTCTTCTCTAATATTGCTAGTTAAAAAAAATGAGACTTGGCATTTTTGTACTGATTATCGGGCTTTGAATGTTGTGACTATCAAAGGCTAATTTCCAATTCCTACAACGGATGACATGTTTGATGAGCTTTACAGCACTTACTATCTTACTAAACTTGATTTACGAGCAGGATATCATCAAGTTCTCGTTCATCCTTCAAATATTTCACACTCACAACAACCATTTCATTATTTGATCATGCCCTTCAATCTTTGTAATCCTCCCTTTACCTTTTGGGCAATTATGAACTCCATCTTTCGGCCTTCTCTTTGTAAATTTTTGCCTGTATTTTTTGACAACATTTTGATTTATAGTTCTAGTTAGTCTAAGCACATAGATCATGTTTGGTAGGTTGAAGCAACATCAATTCTTCATCAAAATCTTCAAGTGTATATTCAAAAAGTAAGAATTAGAGTACGCAGGGCATGTTATTACTCCAAATGGCATTAAAGTTGATCAAGAAAAAATCAAAGATGTGCTTAACTGACCTTCACTAACTAATTACTCAATCACATGGTTTTTTGGGCCTCATTCACTGTTATCAAAATTTTGTGTGAAATTATGGTGTAATAGCACGACCCCTTACCAACCTGTTAAAGAAAGGGACATTCTTTTGGATACATGAAGTAGCCATAACCTTCCTTTAACTAAGGCGTGCCAACACCACTACACCAACACTGGCTATGCCTAATTCTGATGAGCCCTTCAACGTTGAAACTAATGCTCCAAGCAAAGGTATAGGAGTAATCTTATCACAACAAGAGAAGCCTATAGCATTAATGAGTCAAGCTTGGGTAGCAGTAAGCTATCTTGGTCTACTTATGCTAAAGAAATGTTGGTGCCATCAAAATATGGAGACAATACTTGTTGGGATGATAGTTCTAAATTCATACCGATCAACAAAGCCTCAAACATTTGCTTGAATAGAGAATTATCACTCTATAGCATAAAAAATGGGTCTCAAAGTTATTGGGTTCTAACTACAAAATATGAAATGACGAAGAACATGAAATGAGCACGGGAGGGGGGTTTCGGTTGCAAGGTTTAAGTTCTAAAAAAAACGTGTCGTTTATTGTTAAAAAAAACTATGTCATTTTTCGTTTGATTTAAAATGTCAAAGCTGAAGCTAATAACAAATGACGTCGTTTTCTACTAATTTTAAATATTGCAGTCGAAGACAACAACAACGTCATTTGTTGTTCACAATTGGTGACGATTTAATAAAGTGCCACCAAAGGTTTACCAATTGGCGACGATTTATGTTAATCATCACCAATGTAGATGCCCTTTAGCGATGATCTTATGTAATTGTCATTAAATGAATATATTTGGCGATGATTTTATAATATCATTGCCAATTCTTTTCATATTTATAATAAAATTTTTAATATAGCAAATTTTTGTAATATATCATTTATATAAAATAATATTTGATTTATATATAATAAATAGAGTTTTACGACAAGAAATAAAATAATCAAATCATATTTTTAAAAGAGATTAATTAAAGTATAAATTAATGTAATATAAATTATTTTTTAGTTTTATAAATTAGAAGAAATGACATTGTTGTTAACTAAATTTATTTTTAAACTTACAATCATTGTCTATAATATTAAATTTGATTTTTAAGAATATGATATTAATATGTAATATTCATTTCCATTTTTACTATATTGCAATTATTTTTAATTATATTGCAATAAATATAATTATATATGGTAATTAATATAATGTTATATGAATGTATAGATAATAATTGTAACTAGTATAATGTTTTATGAATGCATGTATAATAGACAAATTTTATCAGATCTTACTTAAGTAATATATTAGTTTATTTAATCCAAAATTTTATTTATTATATATAAATTTAGTATTGTTATAAAAAATTTATATAGTCTATATAATTTCATTGCCAAAGGTCAAGCCAAATAGTAATGGGCCATTATTTGGCATATTTCTTTCAAATTAATTGAAAACGACATCTTTTTTCTTAACAACAAACAATGTCGTTTTTTACTATGTTATTAACGTGAAAATGAAGATCTCTTCATTTTCGTGTTAGCCATCATATTTTTCAAGAAGCGTCGTCTCCTATATGGTCATTATCTCCTGTGTTGTGATCATCACCATCAAACGAGCATTGTATCTTGTGTTGGTACCGTTCTTCTTTTCTACTTTCAAGAACCCTCCTTTTCTTGTGTTTTGTTTTTATAGTACATTTTTATTTTATATAGGTTTAGTGTTCTTTTTATGATGTATAGGTTTTTGTTTGTGTTTGTATTTAGAAGATGGTATATTTTGTTTTTGTGTTGGTTATATATGGGTTGAAATTTTTTTTCCTACCTTTAATGTAACATACCATTCCCATGGAGCTAAGCCTGAACATTCTAGAGGATATTTGAGAAAAATCAAACTAAATCATTAAAGGTGTCAAATATATCATGTACATCAAATATATCATAAGCATTCTAAATGTTCATTTCTTCCCATTTCATTGACAAACATAAAAGTCACGTGTCATTACAATTCAGAATCCATATATATATTACACAACTTTGTTATTGAGTTCAATCTTAGTACCAAATATATAACATGAAATGAGATGCTAATACACAAGACTCTAACTAGACTCCTTAAATCCAACTGATCAGACCTTTGAGCTATTATCGTCCCCAACATGTAAGCTAACATTACATATCACAACACATCATCCACTAATTTCAACTGTAATCCACTCTTTCAAAACAATTCAATCATTTGATACATGTAGGGATGTATATGCAAATGCACATATGTTTCCATTCTCATTTTGTTTTGTTGTGACTAAGTGCTTATCAACCCAATTTACTATCCCGTATCTGTTATGGATACCGAGATTATTTCTGGCTCGTATCCATTGTAGATAATGAGTCCATGTTGTTTGAGCCTGAGGCTCTTTTTCATAATCCTAATCTTAAAGCTCTTTTCTCCACATCAGTCACTCTGTTCATAACTCCTTTATCTAATCATGCATTTCAATGTGATGAGATGAATCATTTCATATCCTATGTTTTCATTTCCTTTCATTTTTGTGTACTCATGCCATATATATCCAACTCCTCGGATGTAAGTCTGGCATTTATCAATCAATTGTACACACATTCCATATTAAACATACAATTCATACAGAAGCACATATAAATGAGTTTACACATCTAAGTTAACTCACAGTACACTCTAGAAAAGCTATTACTTCGATGTTTTAGCAATGTCTGGATGTTGACAATTACCCTACATGTCTATCGTCATGCAATACATACATTGTTGGCCTTCGAATTTTTTTTCTTGATGAATAATTATGATTTAAATGATTTTTTTAGGTTTTGATAGATTAAATTTTTTCGAGTTAATTATTATGTCAAAGTTAGTAGGATTTATTGAATGGATAAGTGGAATTAAAGTGTTAAGGTTAT
>JAOSBK010000005.1:34453158-34463869 GCA_027568895.1 Erythroxylum shatona | reverse complement strand
TTTTGCCTACCTTGAGCCACCTTATTCCCACTGTGGATCAATTTTACCTTATCAATGGTATTTTGAATCAACACTGGACCTTCAACAATCCTTAGGCCTTCTTCATCCCAATACAAAGGTGCTCAATACTATGATAATTATTATTATATGCAAATTCAATGAGAGCTACATACTCATATCATGCTCCTTGAAACTCCAAAACACAAGCCCTAAACATATCCTCAACAGTTTGAATAGTCCTCTCACTTTGTCTGTCTGTTTAAGGATGAAACGCTATACTAAAATTTAACTTTGTATCCAAAGTTGTCTGTAGGTTACCCCAAAATCTAGAAGTAAATTTAGGATCTTGTCTGACACAATAGACACTAGGACTCCTTGTAACCTCACTATTTCATTTACATATCTCCAAGCTAACTGATCTAGTGTATTATTCTCTCTAATAGGTAAGAAATGAGCTATTTTGTTAATTGTCAACAATGAACCATATGGCATCATGCTGCCTCGGAGTTCTGGACAAACTCATAATAAAATCCATTATATTCCTCTCTCATTTTCACTCTAAAATAAGTAATGATTGCAATTTCCCAATTGGTGCCTGATGCTTTGCCTTAACTTATTGGCATGTCAAACACCTGACAACATACTTAACCACTTACTTTTTTATCCCTGGCTACTAAAAATGTTGTTTTAGAGTATTGTACATCTTGGTAGTACCAGGATGTATAGCATAGGCTGCTATATGTGCTTCCTCCAAAATTTCCTTTCTCAAACCATCAACATCTGGTACATATAATCTCTTATTCAACCACAATGTATTATTTCTTACCTCAAACTCAGAACTCGAATTCTGTTTTAACTTCTCCACAATCTTAACTACTTTTGAGTCTTTGCTTTGAGTTATTCTAAGCTAATAATGCTTCATTCTGTCCTAAACTTAGCTTAACATTCAGTGCTCTAAGTTGAACTAGATTTGGTAACCTCGATGTTTGAATTTGTGATACACTGCTATCAGATTTCCTACTTAATGCATCAGCTATAACATTAGCCTTACCTAGATGATTCTCTATCGTGCAATCATAATCCTTAAACAACTCAATCCACCTCTTTTGTCTCATATTAAGTTCCTTTTGACTCAAGAGATATCTCAAACTTCGATGATCCATAAAAATATGAAACATTTCGCCATATAAATAATATCTCTAAATTTTCAAAGTACACTAATGTAGCAAGCTCTAAATCATGAATCGGATAATTGAACTCATGAGGCCTTAACTATCTCAAAGCATAAGCAATCACTCTACCATACTACATCAAAACACACCCTAACGCCTGGTGTGAAGCATCATTGTATACAGCATATCCTCTATATCCAAATGGAATAGCCAACATCGGTGTCATAGTTAATCGATGTTTTAACTCATCAAAGCTCCTTTGACATTCATTAGTTCATTAAAAAGGTACGTTCTTCCTCAGAAGCTTTGTCAAAGGGGCTGAGATCAATGAGAACCCCTCAACAAATCTCCTATAATAACCTGCTAGTCTAAGAAAACTCTAAATCTTTGACAAATTTCTAGGTGTTTCCCATTTCATCACAGCCTCAACTTTCTTTGAGTCTACCTATATACCCTGTCCAAATACTATATGACCCAAGAACACCATCTGATCAAGACAGAATTCACACTTACTGAACTTGGTGTACAATTTCTTCTCTCTCATCATCTATAAAATTAACCTCAAATGCTCAGAATGTTTATCTCTACTCTTCGAGTACACCAAGATATCATCTATGAATACAATAACAAAGTGATCCAAGTAAGGTTGGAATACTTTATTCATCAAGACCATAAAGTTTATCGAAGCATTCGTCAATCTAAAAGACATCACCAAAAACTCAAAGTGTCCATATCTGGTTCTAAATGCACTCTTTGGTACAACTTTTGCTATTTTTAGTTAATAATATCCTGACCTCAAATCTAGTTCAGTAAACACGTGAGCTCCCTGTAATTAATCGACTAAATCATCTATTCTCGGTAAGGGATACTTTTTTTCACTGTCACCTTATTTGCCTATAATCAATGCGCAATCTCAAAGTCCCAAAATTGGAGCTCCCCAAGGTGACATACTAGGTCTGATAAAACCCTTATCTACCAACTCTACAACTGAATTTTAAGTTCTTTAAATTCCAAAGGTGCCATCCTATAAGGAGGAATAGATATAGGAGCAGTACCTGGGACAAGGTCAATGGTGAACTTTGTTTTCCTATCTAGTTGTAATCCCAGTAATTCACTAGAAAATTCCTAATAATAGGAATATCTTGTAATGTCTGCTCAACTAGGGTATTAGTCACATAGGCTAAATAGGCCTTACATCTACTTCGAATCAATCTAAAAGTGCTCATTGATGAAATCAATATGGCTGGCATTGCTTGACTAACACCTCAAAATATCACCCTTGGTTGAGTAGGAGATTCAAGAATAACTTCCTTAGTGTAACAATTCATCATAGCCCTATAAATAATAAGCTAGTCCATACCTAAAATAAGGTCTATCTCTTTCAGCTATAGTACTATCAAATCGGTTTTCAACTTAACCTGGTCAACCTGAATAATACACCTTTTACATATTTCTCCAATCACTATAGTACTACCTACTAGAGTTCTCACCTCTAAGCTAAATTTTAACATCTCTCTCTCACAATGCAATTTAGATACTATATATAGGGTAATAAATGAATGTGTAGATCCAGGATCTAACAATACAAATGCCTTAGAATTAAAGACATGTAACATACCCGCAACAACATCTGGAGAATTTTGTACCTCCTATCTCGTAATAGTAAAGATCCTGGCCTAGGACTATAGTTGGTTACTTTGTGCCATAGTCCTAACACTAGGACCTGTTGAATTAGTTTTACCCTACCTTTGCCTCTCTGTTCTACTCCACTTGCTCTGCTCTGTTGGACAGTCATCTCTGTCACTAATCCTCCTCTCACTCTAGACTATGCTCCTAAAGTTGCTGGACAACCTCTAATTTGATGCTCTAAGGAGCCACAACGTAAACAAGATCCCGATACCTTCCAACATACTCCACCATGTCTTTTTTCACAATATTCACAACTAGGAATCTATTGTGTTTGTCCACCATTAAGTATGTCCTCTAGATGCCTAACCTCTACCACCACCAGAATGAACAGGACCACCTCCAGGTTTAAACCCTAACTGCCTCGATCTCGCCTGTGATCGCGATGTTCTATTCTGGAGTTTATTATATTTTTTGCCAAAGTTAGCTTGAAACTCACCATGCCTCTTAATCCTAAACTCCTGTATATACTCCCCTTGTTCATCCTTTAGTAACTGCTCAATCTGAATCAAAGCAACTTACAGCTCAGTAAAACTTTTCCGATTTGTAATAGCCAACCTTGTCCTGATCTCTATATTCAATCCATCCTCAAATAGTCTACATTTATCTTTCTCAGTTAGGATTAGAGCATTAGCATACCTCAATAGTTCATTGAATCGTACCTCATGCTTAACTACCGTGAGATTTCACTGTTTCAGATCAAAGAATTCCTTCATCTTCCTGTCCAAATAGATCTTTGGCATGTAATTATCCTTAAAGACCTTCAGGAAGTCCTCCATGTTAGTCTGCAAGGTTGGGCAAAACTACCTGGAACTATCTTCCACTACTGATAGGCTAGACCTAAAAGTAAAGAGATTGCATAGTCGAACCTCTTATCAGGCTCACAGTCCATTTGATCAAATACTCTCTCTGTTCTCTCCAGCCAACCCTCTACCTCGGTAGGGTATGTACTTTCATAAAAGTCTACAGCCCCCTACTTCCTAAGTTTATCATACCTCCTTTCTCTCCTCTCAGGAACTCTCTGAGGCATTTGTTCAAACTAGGGTATAGGGGACTCTCTATTGGTTCTTATTGACTCAAGATCAGTTGATTTTAAGACACGGTCTCCTACTATGTCACGTTGAAATGCCTATATATGTCCCTAAAGATGCCAAAACATGCTATGATACCAAAACTGTAATGTACGACTCCCATAGAGCATAAGCCTGAACATACCAGAGGATATTCGAGAGCATACTCTATGAAATAATACATTAGGACAATCAAGCTAACTTATTAAAGGCATCAAACATATCATGTACATCAAACATATCACAAACATTCTAAATGTTCATTTCTTCCCATTTCATTCAACAACATAAGAGTCACATGTGCCATTACAATTCAAAATCCACTTATACATTACACAACTTTTTTTTTTAGTTCAATCTCAGTACCAAATATATGACATGAAATGGGATGTTAACAGATATGACTCTAACTAGAATCCTCATATTCAGCTGATTAGACCTTTGAGCCATTTTTGTCCCCAAAATGTAAGTACTAGACTTCTACTATATCACCTTAGTAGCTATAACTCCCTTGAACTTAAAAAACAATGCAATTTTGATGAGTTTGCGAACTCAGTGAGTGAACCATCATCGATGTATTTACTCAAGTCAGATAAAAAAAACAAGTATATTAAAGTTTATCATACTTCCTGAAGCATATCATGTAAGCTAACATTGCATATCACAATACATCCTCCATTAACTTCAATGTAATTCACTATTTCAAAACAATTCAATCATTTGATGCATGTAGGGATGTCTATGCAAATGCACATGTCTTTCCATTCTAATTTTGTTTTGTTGTGACCAAGTGCCTATCAACCCAATTTATTGTCCTATATCTTTTGTAGATATCGAGATCATTTCTGGCCCTTATCCATTGTGGATATTGAGTCCATGTTATTGGAGCCTGAGACTCTTTTTCATAATCCTGAGCTCAAAGCTCTTTTCTGCACATCAGTCACTCTAGTCATAACTTCTTTATTTGATCATGCATTTCAATGTGATGAGATGCATCATTTCATATGTTATGTTTTCATTTCCTTTCATCTCTGAGTACTCATGCCATATATATCAAACTCCTCATATCTAAGTCTGGCATTTATCAATCAGTTGTACACATGTTTGATATTAAACATACAATTCATATAGAAGCACATATAAATGAGTTTACACATCTAAGTTATTCACAGTATGTTCCAAAAAAGTTATTGCCTTGATGTTTTGACAATGTTTGGATGTTGATGATCACCTTGCGTGTCTATCATCATGCAATACATACACACATAGTTAACAAATCACTAATTTTTTTAATCATATGAATATACAATCATGCACATATATATGTGTCATGTTTCAATGCATGCTCAATTGATTTTTCGGGTATGTATTCTTATGCATAGATGTTGACTATTTAATTTGTGCTTCTACATCCTAAGACCATTCAAACATTATATCTTGTATACTACCATTTTGCAATCATGTTTATAACTTTAAGTTAGCTTGATTTACTCCAAATTCATTAACCATACATTATACTTATCCTTGAACATTTTCATGATCAAAAAGCCTCTTACAACACACACACGCACAATTGCTACTTTAAATTTGAAATTTTAGCAAGCTAGATCCATGCATTCACCAAACTTTTTCTAGCAATATATATTCATACATTTACCCAATTCTCATTCATAAATACCCCATGGTTGCTAATGATCATTCATCCATACCTTAGACACATTATTCATGTCCTTAAGATCATGTTTGCATTAAAAGAACTCATTTATTGCTTGAACAAATCATAATTTCCAGCATTGAACACAACCACATCAAAATAGTCCATTCTTTAGGTTATGACATTAATTAAATACATAAACTTATCAAGATCTTAACCAATTAATCAAGCAACAATCTAGGTTCATTAATACCTTTAATTAAGTCCAAATATACTAATTTAGAGTGATTTTTCTCAGCTGGCTCGACATGTACACAAGGCTGAAATTAAAATTCCAAAATTTGTCATCAACATCACTAATGTGTGTAACTTTAATACCTTCAATACTTCACGAATTTTACAAGTTTAGAGACATTACTAAAACCTAAAATTTTCCAGATTTCATTTACTTTAAGGTTACTTCATTTCAGGTTAATTTAACTTCCATATTGGTTACATTAAATCTCACAAAAATCTACTCATTTGTTTCATTACCGTTCACTTTATACCATCATACTTGTAGTCCTAACTTTTCCAGATTTGAAAACACTTCAATAACACCTATCTTTAGCATGAATTCATCATCAACTATACTTCAAATCCTAACTTAAATCATCCATATAACAGGTCGTAAACTACTGTTGTCATGCATCCAAAAATAGAATAGAAGGTACCCCTTTCATTCATCATTTTCTAGCACAATTTCAACACCAATTCTACATTCAATCTATTAGTAATCAGTCATCATAATTTCTGCAAACACATGCCATAATAGATCAATACTTCATTTACTTGTTCATCTCAAATGCCACCTCAATGTATCAAGCCTATTTTATCTCATATGCATGTAAGAACATTTCAAGAACAGTGAGGGAGTAGGATGGTTTCAACAATAATAAGAAGAAGACAACAAAATGTAACAATATTTTGCTTCTAAAGCTATATTTATGATGGTTTTGCATGGGTTTTGGGGCAGTTATGTACAAAATTAGGGCAGAAATCCAAAGGTGTGGGTGAGATGTGGATTTCGGCAGTGAGAGGGAGAAGAAGGAGAGAGTATACAACAAAAACATAACCAAAGATGCTGAATGTGTTGGTCATATGGTGTAGGATGAGTGTTCTTTCTTTATAGACACTTGTTATGTATTTAAGCAATATACATGTCCTCCCTCTTGGTTACCAAATGTCACTAAATTCCTAAGCCATTTGTCACTTAATTCTTTAAGCCATTTTCAATTATTTTATAGGCTTAGTTATCCTAAATATCCACATGTCAACTTACCTTACTACTTGAATTTTTCTAGTCTAAATGTACATTTTAATCCATTAATCTTCCAATTGTGAAAAATAAACTCCAAATTCCTAATTGTAATCCATAAATTCCTTTTATTTGTAAATCAAAATACAAGATATTAAAAATGCACAATTATGTCACAATTATTTTGAAACTTTCGTACCCCCCGGAATATATCAATTGAGTGCACATAAATTCTTTGCATTTTTTTAAAACAAAATTCATGTGTGTATGCTAATACCATGCATGTGAATGAATTTATAAAATTATCTCCTAAATGCTCCAAATTAATTATATAATGATGTAACTCATGTGACTTAGTATTCTAACACTCTAACCCTAAGTAGTTTTGGAAACTAACTATTACACATAATGTCCCATTAAGCCTTACCTATGTGATTTTCTCATAAGTAACTCCTTTAAAGACCTATTAGACGCATGTAATCCATTCTCCCTAAATAAATACTCATAATCCCTATAAAATTTTCTAAATGAAAAATTCTCACATACTCTAAAAACATTACCAAAGTTAGGATCATCAATATACAAATCTCTAATACACTTAAAACCCATCAATTTAGTATGAAAAATAATCAAAAAAATGTGTCCTTGCTTCGTAGTTTTTCTCCATATTCACCTTAACCATAATAACCTTCATCTCCTTGTGGTACTCCTCCTTACTCATGGAACCTTGAGTTAACATTTATAGCCTTTGATAAGGATCCTTATAATAAAGACTTGGCATAAAACGCTTCCTCATCACCCTTTTCATCTTCCCTACATTATAATAAGTGGCTTTCGGTTCCTTCTCTCATTGAGGATTTGTTGATCCCACTAATTCACGACGTAATCATTAAACTCTATGGAAAGCCAGTTTAATCTTTTCCTCTTCAAAAAAGTTATAATTATCAAACACTAATTCTAGATGTTTTTCCATTCCAAATAGGTTTTAAGCTTTGTCCTTCCTAGAAAAGGTGGTTCCATCATCTTTATATTATCCATAATATTATTCATCCTTTTTTCATAGCTTAAACCAAATTTTCTTCCTCTTTTTATTTTTATTCTACCTCCTCTTCCGCCTATTTCTCCTATATAACCCTTTAGTTTTAACTCCTGTAAGTAGTTGGTAGAACTATCAGCCTCTTCTTAAACCTCAAAGTCATCCATCCAAATAGGTATAGGTGAGTTATATTATACACTAGTTATAACAACTTCATATTTCTCCAACCTATCACTAACTTCATAAAATTGTCTAATAAGTTGCTTATATTAAACTCCTAACCCATTCTTACTCTTTCCACCTCACTCACTTCCTTATCTTTGGGTAAGTTTTTATTTTAGAACCTATAAAAAAACATTACTAATAAAAAGCACTCCCTCACTTGTTTCTCTCAAACTTCACTCCACTCACAAACTAAAGTCTTAACTAAAGGTTCTTTGTAAACTCATTATTCTATCAATAAGGCCTATTTTAACCTTCCTCTTTATCAAATATCTCCCAAAGAAGAAAATTGGATAGAAAAAAACAAATAAAACATAGATAATGGCTAAGAAAAAACTTGAAATGACAAAATTAAGCTATACAAAACCAAATTAGACTAACTAGGGAAGATGAAAAAGAAATTGAAAATAAATAATAAAATGGCATAGAAATGTAAGATCAATTAGAAAACAAAATAAATTTCAAGTATGGAGTATCTTTTCCTTGTTAGGGAATGAATAAAAATCCTTACTTGCGAAGACAAAACTTGGAACAATTGAGTTTTTTATAAAGTAAGTAAGACGTTAACAAGAACCAACAAACAAATGATAAAACTTGCACCAATATTCTCAAAAGCCTTTAATTATGTGAAAAGTCTCCAATATCTCTATTTGTTCTAATACCTTAAATAATTTATACTAAAATTACAATTTTAGATTAGAAATTGGCTTATAAAGCACACCCATTGTGAGAAGCACAGGCAAACAATCTTCAATAAAATATAACTCTTTTTGAATTTTTACTTTTCTCTGAATCTCTAGCTTTAAAACTTTTGTAATCTCTACAAAACCTACAAATTTTATTTAATCTTTACAAAACCCTTTTATAAAATAAAGAATAAATTATTTTTACACTTGGGAAAGGGTCACGAGGGGTGAAATTACAAAGGTTATGAGAAGGATGGGGAGTAGAAGGGTTGTAGGGTCGAATGAGATCCTTATAGAGGTATGGAAGTGAATAGGAGTTGTTGGTATCGAGTGATTAGTCTAACTCTTTAATGTGATCCTGGTGACAGCCAAAATGCCAAATAAATGGAGATTGAGTAGGTTGATCTCTTATATAAGGGAAAAGGAGACCTCCAACATTGTCATAACTATAGAGACATTAAACTACTGAGTCACACTATGAAGCTGTGGGAGAAGGTAATTAAAAATGGATCTGGAGAGCTATTTCTGTGTCGGCCAACCAATTTGGGTTTATGCCTAGTATGATGTGAGCAGGAGTAAGGATCACCATGGAGATGACGTGTGTGACGAGGGCTAGCTCGTCATTCCAGTTGGACCTATGTCTAGAGCTAGGACCAAGAGATTCTAGGAGGCTCTTTATGCACATGTGCGCCAACTTATGGAGATGATGAAGCTAGTCAAGCCTATTGGAGGAGAGTTAGTTGGGTCACAGCCCAAATTGATCCCCTTGTCTCAAATCCTTGGACCAGATACACTTGGAGCTTAAAGATAAGAAGATTTGGTCTATTTTTCTCGTTACCTGCGGGAAGGTTAGAATAGTAAATATGAGTGACCAATGAGAGTTTAGAAAGGCATTTCTATGCTCATGCATAATATGGCATACACATACGCGAAAATAGTGAATTTTTCTGCACATGAAACTAATTGTATATGCATCCATGAATAATTCCGGGTATAATTGACTGAATAATGTGATTTAAAATGTAAGTTGTGACTTATTGGTGGTAAAAATTTATTTGGAGACTGTTAGTATTGTTTTGGAATTTTTGATAAATTTTAGAAAAATATAGATTTTTGGACCAATTTTAGAGTGACAAGTGGTTAAAAAAATCAAGTGACAAGTAATTTATACCTGTGGTGATAAATGGCAAATATGTTAGTAGGTTGTGGTTAGGAAGAGGTTATTTAACTTTTGATCATCTAACATATTTTCTGCTTGGTTTTGTTCATCACCGAATAGCAAGTGATTGTGCTTTTATGTTGCTGATTTACTCTCTATGCTAGAATTTAAGAACTGAATCAGGTAAATAGTTCTGATGATGGTTATTTTCTAGTGTAATATATATATATACATGCATGCGTGGGTTTGAGGATTGAGGTTTCGATGATGGATAATTTAGATGATTGATTTGAAAATTAGAAATTGTTTAACACTATGTTGAATGGATTCTAGACTGAGAAATACGGAAATTTTGTAAGTTGATGAAGAAATATGTGTTCTGTCATTGTTTGGAAGATCACGTATATGGTTGTGATGTACTATTCATGTTTGAGAATTTTTGAAGTATTAATAGAGGCGATTTTTAACAAGTTTGGATTTAAGGGAACAAGCTTGAGAGATGCGGTGTTTGGGGAATTATGAGGTTACTGTAAAAGTTATATTGAAATGAGCTTTTGCTGATAATGAATAAGTCAAAAAAATTGAAAAAGTGCTGAAATTTGAGTTTAACCGAAAGTACTCTGTTTTTAATGTTAGTATACTTTGGTTTGTGGTGAATCAGTAGAAATGAATTCTGATTGAATCTTGGAGTTTTGATTGGTGAGTGTTGATGAGCTAAAGATGAGTTAG